>JAAEAF010010052.1:0-17559 GCA_011037195.1 Triatoma infestans
AATTATATTTCTGTTGCATTACTTTTTATTTTTATGTAGAATGACGTTTTTGATTACTTTTTTATTTGTTAATGAAATCGTACAAATCCACGCATCCCATTTTCTAAAATCCACTTTTTCGAATTCACAAGTTCACAATACAACTAGTATTACCAGTGAAAGTTACATTTCGTAAATTTGACTTCCTCTTACTAGAACTAAGAGAGAGTAAAAGATATAAAAATTAATAGATAAAACTTGGAAATATGCCCAATTATTTAAGTTTTTTAATATAAATAACCGCTAAGTTTGGCCACTGTCAATGAAACAAGGAAAAATGGTTGGGTTGGCAGGGAGGGGCCAAAGAAAAACCTTTTTAACTGTAAAGGAAATATAATTGTTTCGACGTTTTTCTCCAAATGTTTCTTCGACGTTTCTACTTCTTTTTTGTTGAAGTGGTTAAGTTTTCTCTTTGGTCCATGCCACCCATCGTTTTGCCTGTTTCATTAAGGCTCATAGTTTTTGCATTAAAAATTTCAGCGCAAATCTTTAGTATGTTTACATTTATTGGAATCATGAAATGGCAGTTTATCATGATCAATAATTTAATTTGGGAAATTCTAATGTGAGAATTAAGCGTACATGTGTTGCGTGAAGTTCATTAGTTTCATGTCTTGAAATGAAGTGACATTGATTGCCATTGAGAAACAACACTAAATAGAAACCAGTTTGAGTAATCTATGCTATAGCACACATCACCAATGTGTCACAATTTTGATATAAATTCCCAGTTTAGTAGTTTCTAACAACACTCTAGATAGCACCCCTTCACTTCTCTCTGCTATGAGTGGTTGCATTCATAATTGTTACATTTTTTTTCTTTTTAGTAAATATGATTCATTAGTAAATGATTAATTCTTTTAAGAGCCACCAGCTGGTGGAAGTGAATTATACTTCAGGCCTTTAGAGTACTGGGAGTTCATCTTCCCCAGTACCTCTAAAGGAACTTGGCGTACCTGCCGGTACGCTAGACCGACACGAACATCACTTATTTACTGGCAAAGCCTAAAATAAGCACACAATACATATCCGTGCTTCAGAGATAGTTGATGGATATAACTATTTCGGTTTTTAGCGACTTCTCGGGCAAAATTTTCGCTCAGCAACACTTACATTCGCATCTTCTTCACTATACAAACTAATGCATTCTATGAATAAAATCACTGACATGCAAAGGAACTGCAATAGACCGTTTAGGTCGCTTTGCCATTTCGAGAAGTTCACAGAAAACATTCCAAAAATGCACCCTTCCATTTCCATAATCAATCTTCTTCAAATTTAGTATTTTTTTAAATACAGTCAATACTGTTTCATATTGTAGATTTAGTAAATAAACCGTAGAATTTTGAAATAGCACTTTAGAAAGAAGCCAATAATAAGAGAAAGTGAAAAGGTGGATGAATACTTACGAATTATTCTAGAAATTAAATTATAAACAAACATGGGACAGTTCTAAGTAATTTAATCCAGTAAGCAGAAGGTTAATTACACTAATGATTTTTTTGTTTTTTTTTTTACCCCTTCCAGTTTGCTCATTAAAAAAAAGTATATAAATATACTTATATTGAAAGGAATTTTATATGGTTTGTTAAGCAATAGAACCGCAAACACGTATGTATTAATTTAAAGATTCATTGCAGGATGAGATATATGTAGAGTTTGTACGGAGATGTGGCCATAGGAGTGTGTGTATATTGATGTATGTTTACTGGTGCAATGGGCCGTAACACCAGGGACATATTGCTATCGTGGACCCCCGTTCATCAGGCACACTAGTTGATGAGATTAGCCTATAGTGAATCCAAATAAAAGGGCACTTGAAGTCATACATGATTGCATTCCCTAAATTACTGCTACCAGTCTGAAATTAACAAGGGCTGAATTTTTTTTCTCTCTTTATCTTCCCCTACTAACCAGTACTATCTTATAAGGTTAGTTTTATTAAGATAATTGATCACTTGTTTAGTTAAAATCAACAAACTTTAATTCAATATTTGCCAGAAAAGGGCCTGTAATTAGTATAATAAAGTCATGAATTGACCTTTTATTACGAAAAGTGTAAGCATTTAATTTAAATAATAATATCACAGTTCCTTTCTGACCATTGTAGGAGTAAGAGATAAAATCAGAAATAAAAAAAAAAAGCAAATATTATTAAATTATCACATAAGATAAAATCATTTTACAAAAATAAAAATCTCTTTGTAAACATTCCTCACATGACTTTCCTTTTTTGTAGTCAATACGATTATAAGATTTGACAAAATTTCTTTAAACACGCAACATTTTTACACAGTTACTCTAACATATATTTATATAGAGTTGGTTGGATATTATATTGGTTAATACAAATGGCAGATAGAAAGTGAATGTGTTTACATTGCAATCTAGAAGATAGTGTCAAAATATTGCATGAACTCTGGGACATCTGAAATGTTAACGTCACCAAACAATCCTTAGGACTTTCCTTCAAAATCAATTATCCCAAAAATTAAAAAAAAAAATTGTAACAAATAAAAATGATAGGTTTACCTACATCGTGCAGTTAGACATGCCAAGTTTAAAGTAAAATAGTTAATAACCGTTTCCGAAAAAATTCCCAGAAAAAGCAATTCTGTAAAGTAGCATTTCTGGTTAGCCGAATTTCTTCTATTCTGGAATTCTAGTAATGCTTCTATTGTACTTCAATATTGTACAGATTGTAAAACTATAATTTTACTGAAGTAATACTGTAGAGAAAGAAAATCGGGAAAAACTGAAGGAAAAAAAATCAATTATTAGAGTCGCACTTCTTAGGACCCACTGCAGCTCACAATAGACAGCATCAGTCTGTAACGAGAGAATACTGCCCGGAGGCCAGCAGGCACTGAGAAGGCTCGGAGTGCTAAGGCCATTGATGGTAATGCGCCTTATATAAAAAATACTTTTTCTATAAGGGAAAGGATTAGCTCAGTAATCGCATTTTGGCTACCCAAGTTCGAATCCAGCAGTAGTTCTTTCTGGTTGGAGTGCGCTACATGTCTCAAAAAAAAAAAATATATATATATATATAATTAACACCCATTCGTATTTTAAAAAAAAAAATGGGATACTTAGTTTTTCCATTAATAAATAACATTTATTGTAACCATTTATTTTTAAGACAATTCGCTACCTACATAATATTATGTTGTAGTGTTCATTTTTTACTTTCTCTTACTCCTAGTAAGAGGAAGTATTGTAATCGTGTCAAAGGTTTCGCGTATCGAGTTTCACCGGGAAATATCCGTTTTGAGGTCCTGAGTCCCAAAAAGTGGTTTTTAGCATATGGTCTGTGTGTGTGTGTGTGTGTGTTGTGTGTTGGGTGTCTGTGTGTATGTAATAAGCTCAAAACCGAAAAACCGTAGAAAGTTGAAACTTGATATTCTGTTTAGGTATCACCATAGGATCTGACCCTACGTTATCTGTCAAAATTCCTCAACTGGAATTACCACTTTACTAGTTGGTTTTTTTACTTTTTTTCAATTTTCTCAAAAAAAGCCCCGACGATTTTCTTCAAACTTGGTATATTAACTATCTGTACAAAGAGCTACAACTTTTATTTGAAACATTTCTCTCGGAAAATTCATTTAAGGGCACTTATGGGAGAGAGGTGGGGTTAGGTTTTCATCTAAAGTGCTATTTCAGTTTATTAAACAATTCTATCATCTAAATAATGTTAATTAAAATTAAATATGTTGTTAAAATTCCGAGTTTGAAAAAAATCGGATAACCGGAAGTGCGTTTACTTTACCACTTTACTAAATGATTTTTTTCACTTTTTCGGGATTTTCTCAAAAATGGCTCCAACGATTTTCTTAAAACATCGTATATAAACATACAATCATCTATAACTTTTATTTAAAACATTTCTCTGGGAAAATTCATTTAAGGGCACTTTTAGGGGAGGTATGAGGTTAT
The DNA here is from genome assembly GCA_011037195.1 of Triatoma infestans. Taxonomy (NCBI): domain Eukaryota; kingdom Metazoa; phylum Arthropoda; class Insecta; order Hemiptera; family Reduviidae; genus Triatoma; species Triatoma infestans. The sequence continues at coordinate 3,979 of JAAEAF010010052.1, forward strand.
TTTTCACTAAAGTGCTGTCATAGTTGATTATACAATTCTATCATCCAAACAAAATTAATTAGAAATAAATATATGGCTTAATTCTGAGTTTCAAGAAAATTATTAACCGGAAGTGCGCTTTTACAGAACAGTTTTTTCAGTTTTCGACGAATTTCATTAAATTTGGTGTACAAACTATAAAATTTGTCAATTATAATGTTGAGAATTGGAGTAAGAGAGAGTTGTGTGAGTGTTTCACACCAGATTTTCACACTAACACTTGATTTGGATTGGTGTAAAAACTATAAAAAAAAAAAATCTTTTTACAAAATTTTTATATTTTTAATTTTTTTCATCTCCTAGTACTTGATATTGCCTCCTCGGGCAGTACTAAGGGCTCCTGATAGGGCGGGGCATCGATGTAATGAGCTTTTGAATGGTCTTTGTCTAATGGCATCCCATTTTTCTTATAGGGCAATGCGGAGCTGTTGCGAATAGTTAGAGGCTGTTCACGAGCTCTAACACGCCTCTTGAACATATCCTGAAGATGTTATATAGGATTCATGTCCCGAGAACGTGCAAGCTAATCCTACTTCCTCCAAGAACGGGTGGGTGACAACTCTAGCTGAAAGTGGTCTGGCTTTATCATGCATTACCATGAAACTGCTCCCGATAAATGGAGCAAACGGCATGACTGCCTCTAGAAGAAATTCTTCACATACCTAGCAGCGGTCACTGTGATATTTTCAGCAACAATTAACTGGTTGCAGCCTCCAAGCTTATCCCACTCTAGACCATAACTGATTGTCGATGAAAAGGAGTACCTCAGCTAGTAGTAAATTGAATGAAGCGCTACCCAGACGATGGAAAATTCATCGTCTGAAGACAAAATTCGACCATGTGAAGAAAACAGACCAAATTACTATTCATCTATGAAGAGAGCAGCCCCCTATTGCTGCTCTACTGTCCAATGGGGATGCCGACTGGCAATAGTTAAACTGCTTATACGATGATTCCTGATTAGTACTGGCCCTGCAGTTGGTCTCCTACCAATCAGACCTATTTCCCGCAAACATCTTCTAACAGATTCAAAGCTTATGGTGACTCCTCAAACTTGTAATAAGTTATCCCTGAGCTTTGAAAGATACAGTTTGCGTAAAACTAAGAGTGGAAGAAATCGATCGTCCCTTCTTTTACTATACTAACACTTGAAAGAAATGTTGAGACCCTTCTACGACCAGTTCCAGGTCTCCGACCAGTTTCCCTAAAATGTACGTTATCTTGAGCTATGTCCTTCCTCCGCAAGAAAAGACGGCATCCTCAAAAGAAATGACCTTTTTTCTGTTAATAAAGTTAAGCAAGTAAAGTAATTTAACGCTAATCATTAAAAAAAACCTTATAACCTTATGTCTCCTGTTTTCATATACCACCTTTGCAGCAACTTCAAAGATTTTTTCCTCAGAAAGAACCAATGTGTAATGATAACTACCAACAGCTATAGTCTGTGTTGTGCATATATTTTTATTTAATTAAAACTTAAGTTTGAAGAAGTTCTGTCAATTACAGATAGAAAGTGCTAGAAGCCTCTACAGCTCACCGTACGATGTGATGGACAGTATGGTGTGTTACGAGAGAACACTGACCAGACGCCGGCAGTGCATGAGTGAGAAAGTTCCGGGCGCCAATGACCATACATATTGACGCGCCTTAAATTAAAAAAATAAAATACTTGTTTATTCAATGTTATGGAGAAAAGTGAAATTTAGTTCATGTTCAGGAAAAAACATTTTTATCATACCACAAAACGTATATTTTTGAAAAATGTGATATTATGATAATATCCTGTTACAGAGGAAGTAAATATTACATAAATGACAAGCACTAGCATTTTTGGTTATCTTTTTTTACAACTAGATTCTTGAAAGTAGAAATATATTCTGCTGATATATAGACTATTGGACCGGAAGTGAAGGATAATAAATTTATGAACTTATTTTATTGATATTCAGTTGGAAATAATCAAACATAAATCTTTTTGTTCTATCTGACCTTGTGGGGTTTTTTTTTTTTTTTTTTTTACTTTTTCCTCTTACTGCTAGGTAAGAAGAGCAAGTGTTGTGATCGTGCCAAATTTTCGAAATTGAATTGTCACAGGAAATGCAAGATTTGAAGTCCCCGGAGTATGAAAAAAAAAGAAAGATTTTATTGGATAGACTCTATGTGGGGGGGGGGAGTGTGAGTGTGGGTGTGTGTGTGTGCGCGTGTGTGGGTGAAAATATTTAAACAAGGAAAGTTGCAGGAAACTCTAACCCGATATTCCGTTTAGGTACCACTGCGTTATAATATTAAGGTCTTGAACTAAATCCATTGGCCAAAATAATTCAATAAAACAAACAAACAAAGTGAAGGCCTAATAATTATAATCTAATTATTATAATTGTCTTTAATAAAAATCTTGTAATAAATAAATTTTATTATTATGTTGGTACTGTATATCCACGACTATAATCTTTTATTATATAAAAGTAAGTAAATATTTATGACTCTGCAATAAAATATAAACCATAATAGTTTGGCGAATGTTATGTACTATAAACAAGAATATATTCATCTTATACATATATGTAATAAAATCCCAACCACATCGCTATAGAAATTATGTTTTTAACATCATTAATCATTCATTAAATAGAAGCAAATAAAAACTAATTTATAGTTAGTTGAATAGACATAGGCAGTATGCTAGGAAGTGAGTTGCATGATTAAAAGTGACGTCATATCCCGTCCCATCATTCTAAAGTGGTGACGACGACGACGATGATAATGTTGTTGATGATGACGACACACTATGAAGAGATCCATCCAATCAAAACTATTGTTATATAACTGTACAAACTTTACAAATCATTGTCAAAAGGGTCCTATTTTATTTACAAACAATTTTCTATCGCATCATTTTAACGTTTGGTCAACAAGGCGTCAACCAACTGTCATCCATTCCGCCGCTTCTTATCAACTTAACCATTGGATAAAAAAATAATTAGGAATATTTTAATGGTTTTGAGTCATATTATGAGTAAAAAAAATTGCAGATAAAACTGCCCTGGCTGCCATTTGGTTTAATTTCTTGCCATATATCCCAATGGTTGACAGTTTAGATTCATTTATACTCCTCATATTAACTAACTTTCAGTTAACTATCAAGGCCTGCTAAATTTTCCATCTCCGAGCTCGAATCCAGGCCAAATGTCCAATGCAGCCTTGGACTTCTAATCCCTTCTTCTCCATATTCAGTGTTTGTTTAGCACACATCCTGGCTCAGCAATGTCAGTCTCATTATCTTTTCTTTTTTCAATCCAACGCCTGCATTTAGCCCTTTCGACCATTCTCAGATTCTCAGGTGAGCAGCTCAGTATAAGGATGCTAAATAAAAATGTTTGTCTTTTAATGGGAGGAAAGATCTAAGTGCCCTCCTAACATCTCCGCCTGTTAGCATAAGGGGCAGGTTGGAAAATCCACGATACCAATACGAAAGAGATGGGATTGCAGATACCCATCACTCGTAAGCATACAGAAGCACGCGACCGTAATGGCACGAGCTAGATTATCGGATTGCCTTCACGCCTTCCAATTTTTTCCTGGCAGATTCATGATGCATCGACTGCAGCCATTTTGTATCAATATTACTTTTAATGATGGCCCTAGCAGTCGGGTATTCAGCCGATTCCATGGGAGATGGGTGACGTGAACTTTCCAATCCTTAGCATTCACTTCTTCGTAAAGACTCTTTACGCATGACTCTACTGTTTCCATATTATTCCACCTTTGAGGCAACTTCAAAGATTTTTTTTCTTAGAATTCCGGCACTCGATATATTCCTTCCGTATCAGATATATTATCTTCCTGGGAGACCATTCCGACACACTGTGAGGATAAGGATCTTGAAAATCCATAGTTTTGTAGCAAGAGAGATGAATTTGCTTTTGTAGGCCAAAATATCGCTATTTTTCGGCGCTGAATGTCAGGGTGTTTAACATACAGTGTTCACTTTGAGATCCTAAATAAATAAACTTTTTCAAACTCCCAAAGGTGAAATCATGATACTAAACATCTAAATCTCATCTGATCGTGGTCTTTTTCAGAAAAATTTGTTATATTTTATGTAATTACACATTTTAAAATTTCAGAGTAACGATATCTGATGTAAAGAACTGACAGAAATCTGCACTTATACAACAGAAATTAATTCTACAATTTTTGAAGGAATATAAATGATAATGGTAATGAAATAAATGTGTTATTTTATTTTAATAAATATGCAGTTTAAAAGATTTTATTCCCTAATTGGGTGATAAAATTGAATAAACTTTCTGAATATTCATAAAAGCTATGAAAAGTCGCTAAAAATAACGTCTAACTGGAAAAGAGGTCAATCAACATCACAATTAAATTACGACCAGTATTTACGTATTTAAGTATTAAAGAAGGCCTCACTAATTGCGTTAATTTTCCAATAGGTTTTTTTCCAGTATTTTGTAATTTGTAACAAATTCAGCACTAAAAAATACTCATTATTAAAAGTCCTCGTCAATTATTTACTTTTTTAATATCATCTCCAATTTGCCATTTACTGCCAACCTCCTTACATACCAATTTACCGACATATTTTCTTGTATTAACCTTGCTGGGGATTTCATATTTATTTATTATTTTTACAAGCATTTGACTATCCTTAAACTTTGCATTGCCTTTCTCCTGAAATTTCTTTACGGCCCCCCCCTTAATAAAAATGACTTGATAAAACACTAAACATACGTAACACCACTAATAAAATTTAAAGTATCCTTCAAAACATGTTATTTGTTATAATACCCTATTTTCTAATGTCTAATCATAATTTATATTAATTCCATTTTGTCATTAAACACACTCATATAGTAACATAACCTTATAACCTCATATATAACCACATAATTATATGTAACCAACAAGCCAACAAGTGTGAGTGTGGAAGTGAACTCTCTATACGAACTTGGTGAATTTGTTCTGACGATGGATGGAAATCCGAAACCGGTCAGGAATAAAAGGAATATGCATGCTACGACGGATAAAATACCTGAATGTTATTATTGTTTTACATTTCATTAACATTACTTCATTGCCTCAACTAAATTGTGTACAACTTATTGTCAATAAGTAACTTATTGTAATTGTGTAACTAATTGTACTTATAAATATTGTCAATTTATTTCAACTATGAGTTTTTGGTGGAAATTTATTAAAAAATTGTTCTCATTAGACTTCCTATTTCTGCAGTTAATAAATCAATTTTATTCAAAATATTTGTAACCTTTCCGTTTTCATCCGCAGAAACATCTCTTATTTTGTCAGTACTTTATATAATTTTTATTTAGTAGTGGGATTAAATTTAGTGATATCTGCTGGGTTGGACCGCATCGACCACCGATAAGTCTCCAGGTAGCTCTATAATAACTTTGAATATAGAAAATATTTCAAATGTTTCATATAAATGAAAAGTTCTGCATGTATTTAATAGATAACAGTAAGATATAGCCAGGAAAAAAATGGGGATATAAGTCAAGTTATTGTTGTGATTACTATTTAAACAAAAAAATCAAATTAATATCTGATTTATTAAAACAAATTCTGGAGTGAAACACTTACACGACTTTCTCGTACACCAATTATTAAAATTTAATAAAAACAAATTATTTAAAATTGCTATAATTTCAAACGTTTAGATGGGCTGGCCATAAAAGAGAAGAGGTAGGGATTATAGCTGAGTGAACTTGTGGCGCGACCCTCTCTCTGCCTCAAGATCTTGTAACAGCAATTAAAATTTAAACAACTGAGAAGCCCCAAATTCGCTTTTAAAATCAATTTTTTTGGAAAAATGGTTCAAATAAAAGTGATACTTTAAAAAAAGAAAAAAAAAGTCAGAAAACATTTTCTGTAAAGTCGCATTTTCGGTTAAAGACCATTCGCTGAAGACATTTTTTTCGCACTCAGTGGCTTTAAAAACATGTGTTTAAGGTGAAAACTCAATTTCGAATATTTGACGCGATCGTAATACTTCCACTTAGTAAATTACGCAAGTAAAAAAAAAAAATTTAAAAAGACACTATACTAACATTGTTTTTATAGATATTTTGGTGTTCGTTATGGTACGTGTACACTGTAGGGCAAAATCTAGCTAGATTGTAGAGACTCTAGCTAGATCAATCTAGTGATCTGTGTACACTGGAGTGATTTTATTCTCTATATAGAGTGACATTGAGCTCTCTGAGATTAATCTAGCTAGACTTCTCTAGTTGCTGTGTACACTGGAAGCGTGTGAGACTTATTAAGGTGTATTCTACTTGGTGTGTGCATCGTGAATTTCCCTATAATGTCTCAGAGGAATAAAATAGCAGCCGCTGCCATTATTATAATTAAGAATAAGAAGAAAAGGGAAGAGAAACGGAATAAAGAGAAACGTAGTGTGTGGGTAAGAAAGTGGGTTTTACAAAGAGAAGAAAAAGGACTTTTCACAAATTTATTAAAAGAGTTACAAAAAGAAGATGACAAGTCTTACAAGAACTTTTTGAGAATGAGCCATGAAGATTATGAATGTTTATTAAAGAAAGTGGAACCCCTAGTAAAAAGAAAAGATACTCATTTAAGACGGGCAATTTCAGCTTCAGAAAGACTTACTCTTACCTTACGATTTTTGGCGACAGGTGAGTGAAATAATTACGGTTAAAGTAAATAAAATGTATTTTCGAATAGCAACATGACAATATTTCTTTTATTAATTTTCCTTTTTTATCTCTATTTCGGTATTCTTTTAAAGTCACATTCCACAACTCAGCATTCATTTCAATCAATTCGATTAATTTTAGAGTATTACAGATATCCCATTTTATTTTTTGAGACATATCTGTTTATGTTCGTGCACTTGAAAACAGCCAGAAAATATCACTCTAGGTAGAGTAGGTTACTCTATTTAGCCGCTCAAATAGATTCAGAAGTCTCTGAGAGTAAACTCTAGACAGTGTGTCCACTACACTCTAGCTAGATTTATTTTTCTCTACCGAGATCCTAGACTAAGTCTCGCTAGACTGCTCTCAACGCTGTGTCCACTTGTAATTAAGATCTCAGACAGCTTTGCGAGACTAAATCTAGGGAAAAAGTCTACAGTGTACACGTACCATGACGACCGTACTTCAATATTGTAAAATTGGATGTTGAGATTCGGCATACCAAAAGAATTCTTTTTAAATTTCTACCGAAGTTTCGGCAAATTTATTACCTTCTTCAGAGTCTGTACAAAGGTTTTAATATAAATCAGAAAAAATAGAAACAACATAAAATATGAACTTAAAATAAATATTTTCTAAATAAAATTTTTTTAAAATAAACTATATAAATAAACTAAATAAAAAGTATGATATATATAGCACATTTAAATTTATTTTAAACTATTGTTGTAGAACAGATCAATATTAAACTAAATCACAACTATTGAAACTTTGACAATATGAGGATTAAGAGTAAAGTATGGAAATAACTTAGGAAATGTACTTACAAAAATTTTCAGTTAGAATTACTTACAAACTCTAGTTTAACCTGTGACATACCATCACCAAGTGTTACGCACATTGGATAGGTCAAGTTTATAAAGGGCTAGGAGAGCGGATGGGAAAACCGTGTCTTATTTAGTTTAATATTGATCTGTTCTACAACAATAATTTAAAATAAATTTAAATGTGCTACATATATATCATACTTTTTAGTTTATTTTAAAAAAAAATTATTTTGAAAATATTTATTTTAGGTTCATATTTTATGTTGTTTCTGTAAGTTTATGTAAGTTTCAACATTTGTATTAAAACCTTTGTACAGACCCTGAAGAAGGCAATAAATTTGCCGAAACGCCGGTAGAAATTTAAAAAGAGTTCTTTTGTATGACCGAACCTCAACATCCAATTTACAACATTGTTTTTATAGGTTATAGCTTATACGTAGACACTCAAGGATTACTGCTATCTGTAAAGGAAATATATCAGATATTTGTATCGCTACTAAGTGAGACAGTTTTATCTATTGTGGCCTCGAATTTGGACATGTTGATTGACAAGTAATCGAGTACAACTTAAGGGGTGCAAATAATAATTTATTTTTTTAATTTAAGGCGCGTCAACATCTATGGTCATTGGCGCTCGAAACATTCTCAGTGCACTGCCGCCCTCTGAACAGTGTTTTCTCCCTACAGACAACACTTATCCATCACCAAACAGTAAGCTGTAGAGGCTCCTAGGAAGAAAAAATCTAAGAATACTAATATTAGTGAGCATAGAAGGACGAGTTTAAGTGGCTGGGAAATCTAGCCGACTTAGAGCCTTATCAGTCTAGGACGCCATGGCAACTCTGCTGGCAGTTCTTTTGGTATCTGGAGGTTCTGCCACACGAGATGCCAACCAAGATTCTGCATTCTCATAATAGATGTTGAACAGTTATTAATAATCGCTTATATTCGATGCCGTCATACAAGAAAAGCAAACGGGAAAAAGTGACGGTTGTGGGTCCATCCTTTTGTTGCGGATCGCAGTAGCTATGTATTGTTTATTACATTATACAGTGATTAATGAAGATAAGTTTCACAATTGCGTGAAAATCTCTTCCCAGCATTTCTCCTTCAAAAATGTCCACCACCTCTTCCCAACATTTCTTCTTCAACTGTCGATCACAATAATCATCAGTCGATGAGTCCCCCATATTGCAGGTCTATTTTGTATTTCGAAATAAATTTTCGGTGTCAAAATTGTCCATGTTAAACAACAATGTATTACAGAATCGCGGCACTTTATAGAGTGACCAGCTACACTGCTTCCATCTGAATGTGAGATATCTGTCCTCGTATAAGGTTTTCTGGTGGTAAGCTGCTGGTGGCAACACCAGTTGTGAGAGTCACCAATGGTTTCTGTATTTCACTTTTGGTAGCGCTGCCAGTAGAGCTGCAGTGGCGTCCTAGTCTGATATGGCCCTAAAGGGTGTACAGGATGTATTGTCCAAGCAATCTAAACGAGCTAAACATACTTTATTATATTCCATTTTTTTTGTTATACACAAAGAATTACAATTCTTTTAAATGGAATAAATTTGAACTAGAAAAAATAAGAAGTAATCTTTCCCTCTATCTGTGCTAGTTGATTATATAAATATTGAAAGAAAGATCCAGGAAAATCTTATGGGAAAACACAATAGACGCAAAACAGACCCTTGTTTAAATCCAATAAAGAAAGTTTATTCCCTTTCCCTTAAAATAAGTTGAGACTTATTTATAATAAGAGAGTGAAGGAAAAAAACCAAAACTACTGATACAGATTGTATGTAACTGATTCTTGATCATATATACAAACATCATTATTATTATTATCATCATCATAATGCCCCCATTTATCTCTATTTGGTAATAACTGGGCCTATTCACTATTACTATACACAATACAGTTACTAAACATCCCTTAAGGCAGTTTATTGTAGGATTAACAGTGGTATAACCTCACTGTCAGCCAGACCTTCTGCTATAAAGTATTATAATATCTCACATATTATTTATTAAATTGCTACCCAGAACAAACAGACCAAACTAGTCTGTAAAGGGGAAGAGGGGATTCTTCTTCTTTTATTAGTTTTTTCTCTCTGTATTCCTACGTAAGAACACTATGTGAAGCAAAACTTTAGAAATAAAAAATTCTAATCTCCCCCCTGGGATTTAAGGAATTGATATTTACATCTTTTACAATGCCTCCCCAAACTTTAAATTTGTTATTAGTACTTCGTTTAGGCGGAGGAAAACCTAACTAAAATGAATAGAGAATTTTGAGGAAATTTTGATTTCCCAGCTTTCCACAGAATCTTCAATTTTCTGGGAAAAAGAATCAAAGATGTGTGGATAGGTTTCTGTTTATGTGTGCAGTTAGATTGTTCACCTACTTAAAATCAATCCGACAAGGTCATTATCTAAAAAGAACTCGAAAAACTGGGTTGGGAAGGGGGAACATTCAGAATTTCCTACCATTTTCTTCTAATTGTATATTTTGGCAAACATTTCATTCTCATTGTTTTTATAAAGTGAAAAGATTTGCATAGTGAACTAAACGACACATTTCCTCCAACTTCTATAACTCTTGTGACGTAATAAATTATCAAATTTTCTGTGCCCTAAGATCAAATTTTCAAATATTTAAATATTATGGGTTGTTTTTAACTCCAAATGATTATGAACCAATTTTCAGCCTGTGTGTTTCATTATATATAAAATACATTTTTTTCTTTGTGACGTTTCAGCAATACGCTTGCCATTATCAAACAGGTAGTTCTGATATCAGAACGATTTACATCTGTAAGTAATATACAATTTGAGATAATATTAAAGTAATATGAGATACATTTTTTATGATATACCTAGATTTTTTACATTATTTAATAATTATTGGTGTCCACACATTAGTATCAAATTACTTACCCAATTAGTCATTTTTTGTATTTAACTAATCAGTTTTATTTTGAATTAAACGTCGTCATTTTTTATATTTTTTTAAATCTTTTCCTTTTTTAAATAAGGGTTGTGGTTAATTTGTTAGTAGCCATAATAAGGTCTTCCTGGTTTGGGTACCTGGGCACTCGGGTCACAGAGGCAATGAGGCGGCGGACCGCCTGGCCCGGGAGGGTTCAATGAGAGCGCTTATCGGGCCGGAGCCGTTCTGCGGTGTCTCAAGATGCCTCAGGAGTGCATCCATTAAGCTATGGATGCAGGACCGATCAAGGGAATGGTGGGTCAAAACTCCAGGCCAGAGGCAGGCGAAAAAGTTTATCCATAGCTACTCGCCCAAGCTAACTGCAGAATTACTCCAACTAGGCCGGGTGGCCATAAGGATAGCAGTTGGCATTCTCACTGGCCACTGTAGATTAAATAAGCACATGCATCGCATGGGCCTGGCAACGGATAGCCTGTGTAGGTTTTGTCAGGAGGAAGAGGAGACGGCACTGCACGTGGTATGTCAGTGCGAGGGGCTGGTCTGGCTAAGGTACCGCCTCTTTGGTAAAGAGAAGCTGGTGCCAACAAGCCTCAGCCAGGGCCCTCTCTCGGACCTATTAAGTCTTTTAAGGCAAGCAGGACTCGAGAGGGTGTGCTCTGATGGCCACTGATTGACCACCTGGGAGCCCCCCCCATTCCACAGTCCGGTTAAGGCAGGATAGGGGGAGGGTCTCCAACTAGGGGGGTGCCACAATAGATCCTTGGGGTGACGCGGTGGCGTAGGCTGAATAGCCAATTCCCCCGGTAGAATCTATCTATCTACACAACTTAACCGATAAAATTAAGTATAATTAATGAAATTTAATATAACTGAATGCCACTTAGCATATCTTACCAGCAATAAAATCAAAGCATACATACCTAATCACAAGGACAAAGAATCAATAGAAAACAGCAAAGAAGTCGTATACTCGATAGAATGCGAATGTAAATTAAAATATATAGGACATACCAAAAATATGTTAAAAAAAGGAGTCGACCAACATCGTAAATCCATAAAATGTAAAAACAGTCCAGAGACGGCTCTCATAGAACACTTTAAAACCACAAAACACAATTTCATGTTTAATAATACAGCAATAGTAGAAAAAGAGCAAAATTTAAATAAACGAAAAACTTTGGAAGCAATGCACATAGCTTTAAACGAAAACAAAATAGTCAATGATCGTAAAGAAGGAACACAAGTTAAATTATATGCAAATTTGTTAAATATTTTAAAAAACTATATATAACATCTATTCTAACATCAATAACCTGCACCGTCATTACCTATCTATACAGATGATTAAACAGCCAACCATATTTTAATAATTTGTTTCTCTTCACATCACCAATATAATTAACAATAATTAAAAACATATAAATCTAAATTGCAATAATCAAATTTATAATTACATAATATATATACATTACTGATTTATAAAAAATAAAAAGAAAAATTCAAAACACGTAATTAGTAAATATAACACTACAGTAACAACATTTAATCAAGGAAACAACCTCCAGCCAAAATTGTTCTTTAGTTAAATAATGCTCATTTAGAGCGGGACAACTCAAATTTCAGTAAGTAGTCTCTATACTTCTCAAAAATTAGTTTTCCACACTTATAAATAAATTCATTTCTTAAAATTTCTCTTTAGGCCTATCTTAAAAACAAAAATTATCAATCTGCATATAAGGAAAGAAAATTTAAAAAATAAAGCAAAATAATAACCACGTGTTTGAAGAATACAATAATGACGCAGATACAAATTAAAATCCAAGGCTTTTAAAAAATTAACCACAACCCTTATTTAAAAAAGGAAAAAATTTAAAAAAATATAAAAAATGACGACGTTTAATTCAAAATAAAACTGATTAGTTAAATACAAAAAATGACTAATTGGGTAAGTAATTTGATACTAATTTGTGGACACCAATAATTATTAAATAATGTAAAAAATCTAGGTATATCATAAAAAATGTATCTCATATTACTTTAATATTATCTCAAATTGTATATTACTTACAGATGTAAATCGTTCTGATATCAGAACTACCTGTTTGATAATGGCAAGCGTATTGCTGAAACGTCACAAAGAAAAAAATGTATTTTATATATAATAAAACACACAGGCTGAAAATTGGTTCATAATCATTTGGAGTTAAAAACAACCCATAATATTTAAACAAGATTCAAACAGCCTGTAAGAAGAAAAAACAACCAATATTCAAATATTCTTCTTTGCCCTAAGATAAATATAGACCAGGTGGGGGGAGTACCTACCCTGGCAGGTACAGAAGTGATTATGAAGTCCAGAAGAGAGCACCAATAACATTGAACCTACTTCAATAATATTTGCAATTTAACACCGCAAATTCCATTAATAAAATTTAATCTGTCTGTTAAAATTGTTCTAAATAAAATTAGAAAGGGTCTATATCTGTGCAGTTGGCATACCAAGTTTGTAGGAAATAGAAAACAAGTAGAAGTAGAATAATGTACCTAACCAGAATATCTAGTTTGAAATCCCTGGGACTTTTCGTTTTTGAGATATTCTGTTCACCAACTCACATACACACACACCCACAAAAATACAGACTGTTTGCTAAAAAAAAAAAAAAAATCCGGTGTGAAACACTCACATAACTTTCTCTGACACTCCTGTTCTAAAATTATTAATGATAAATTTTTTTTTAGAGTGTGTGTAAACAATATAAGAACGAAATATTCGTGGTTCGAAAAAACCTGAAAAAACGGTCCCAGTAAAAGAGGAAAAGCGCGGAAAGAAGCGCCTTCCCCCGCTTACAATTTTTCCTTAAAATTTTTTGGAATTTTGTTGGCCATCTATTTATTTCTAATTAATTTTGTTTGGATCGTAGGATTGTATATCAACTATGATACCACTTTAGAGGAAGCTCCACCCCTCCCCTAAAAGTGCCCTTAAATGAATTTTTCCAGAGAAATGTCTTAAATAAAAGATGTAGATCTTTGCACTTTTATTTTGTACAGGAAGTTT
>JAAEAF010010053.1:0-29672 GCA_011037195.1 Triatoma infestans
CACTTAATCTACGACTGTCCACTACTAGATAAATGATCCGAGAAATAGTAACGACAGGAAACACCTGGCCAGCAAGAAGACAGCTACTGATAACTAAAGAATATTTGCCATCATTTAAAAAATTCATAAATAAAATAGACACGAACATATTCTAACTTAATTTGATCAGTGAGTGATGAAGTATTTTACTTAGCATGTTGTAAATCATGTGATTTTACTTAGCATGTATCATGTGATACATGTAACGTTATACTTGAAATTCTGTTCTCCCATAAATGTTTTGAAATCCTCTAAGGAAAAAAAAAACAACAAAATCTGGTGTGAACCAACTCACACGACCTTCTCTTTACAGCATTTTACATAGTTTTGATTAGTTATATCTTAAGTTGGCTGCATTGATAAAAAAAACGTATCAGTTTTATTTGAAACATTTTTCGTAAGAAATTTGGTTTTTAGAGAGAGAGAGGTATTTGGAGATCTGTTAGTTACTTTAAAATCAATTTTTGCTGCCCAAACTTTGTTGGGTTTTCTAATATAGAAGCGCTCCGCAATATATAAGACGGTTTATATATAGATATACTAGGAGTTAGGCGGCAGCACCGTCGTAGTGAAGTCAAGCTTTTATTTCGCTCTTCAAAATCCTTCTTTTTAACAAGATTTATTTGAGAAATATTTAGTCGGAACCATTGTAAATACTTCTGTTCTAATGTGATCTACATTTGTTTAAAAAATGAAAAGGAATTTTGCAGTTAATACTTGCTAAATTATAATTTTCGATAAGTGAGTTATTTCACGACTATTTTTACTGCTATTCACTGCAAAGTTTTTGGTTTAAAAGTTCTCTCATCAGTGAAGTTAATTTTAATTAGGGCAACAAGGAGTCCCTTTAAACTTTAACTCAATGTAAATATTATTGCAACGAACCCCGTTTTAAAAACAGTTTGAACTGTTTGCAACTATTATTGTATTCACAATTTTGGAACTGTAATGAGATTAAATTATTTAAACTGTAAAGGAAATATTAAAAATTACAGAAAGTTTGGCATAGTTATAAAAACGATATGATTCTGATTTATAAAATTTAAAGTAATGCCCTCTTCAATGTCAACTGAAGAAAAAAATCGATAAACTTTTATTAAATATCACTAGCATGTCACAAGATTTGAACAAACTAACACTTGGACATAATGAGTTACTTACGAAAGTTAATGAATGTCAAAGCTCAAATATCAGGTTTTAACTTATTGCTTCAAAAGCTGGAAGTGGTTAAAGAAGAAAATGCCTCGCTAAAAGAACATCTACGTAAGGTCCATAATAAACTAGAGACTTTATCTCATTATAATTTGAAGAAAAGCGTGAATATCCATTGGTATTCAGTTTAAACATGATGAAAATTTAGAAGCTGTATGCGCCAATGTTTTTTGAGGTGCTGCAATGTGGCTTGACATTGAAAGACTTGCGACAACTATTATAGAATAATTAAACGAGATAGAACCCATAGTAACATTATTCGAATAGAATTTCTTCCAGCTATTGATAAAACTAATTTTTTGAAACAGGTGAGAAGCGCTAAGAACAAACTTAGCTTATTTTCATTAAAACTTAGTCAAACTGAAGAAGCAAAGAACATCAATATTTATATAAATGAAGCTATGAGCGATGTAAATAAGGAAATATTTTTTTCAGCTAAACAGCTTCAAAAAAGCGGGCACTTGGAATATGTCTGGTTTAAAAATGGAAAAGATCTAGTTAAGAAAACTGATTCATCGTCCACCGTTGTTGCCGATAAAGACTGTCTTACAGAGTTTGTAGCCTATCCAGACAGATTCTTCAGAGTTTAATTCTGATAATGAAGGAAAGAATAAAAAAGAGCAAGGATCTGCTCGAGATTCTAAAAGAAAAAATATCTCCCCGCCAGCTACCATAGGAACTAGTCAACCAAGAAAACCTATAAAACCCAAGGAGAACAAGGTTTAGCAATTAAAGAGAGATGAAGACAAGTCTACTGTGGAAATAAAAGAGACTCTCCTCAGCAAGATAATATTCTGGAATGTATATGGTATCTCCAATTTCCAACCTATTAGTTCAACAAAGAATACAAGTTTCGATGAAATCATTTACTGCTTATCTGAAACCTGAATTACCTCAAACACGATCCACGCACCAGCTGTACTAGCAGGGTTTTCATCATACTCATCACCGGCCGTTAGGGAGAAGAGTAAGGGAAGGGCTAGCGGAGGTTTAGTAGTGTTTTTTAACCCGGTGTTATATAATGTGCGTATATTAGATAAAACCGAGTAGTAGGTTTAACCTATTTCAAACCTTCACTGCAGTTGGAGTTCATCTTAGACGTGTTTAATGAATCACTAAATAATATTAAAGAGAAGTTTGGCAACTGCTTAATTCTAGTCGGAGGAGACTTCAACTGCAGAGTTGGTCAGCTTAATCAGTTGGACACAAAAATAATTTATGGAACATATTTCACAGGATCTCGTAATAGCCTTGATAATGTTCTTAATAAAAGGGGCCAACTCCTAGTTGATGTTTTTGAAAATAATAACTTCATTCTCCTTAATGGCAGAGCCCCGAGTGATAATCCTGGTAACCTTACAAATTTAGGAGTAAATGGACAGAGAGTTATTGACCTAGTGTGGGTGTAATTTCAACTGTTTGTATTTAATAAATGATCTTCATGTTGATCCCTGTGTTGTTCTTTCCGATCACCTCCCCGTTAAAATAACTATAAATCTGTCTGTTACTAAACCTAGAAAAACCTGCAACACTAACATGCAACCTATATGCAAATTGATATGGAAACCTGAGAAAAGCTTAATATTTACAGATAATCTGATGTACTCTACTAGAGTATGTGATATCTATAACAGCCCTAGCGAGATGTACACTAACCTAATTTGTGTAATAAATGAAATAGCTAACTCTTTTTGCAACTTGTACCACATAAAAATATCACTTCCCTACACAAAGAGAGCATCACAGCCCTGGTTTGACCTCGATTGTAGGCTAGCTAAAAAAAATGTCCTAACAAACCTGAAACTGCTCAGAAAAACTAAATTTGATAGCAACGCTAGACTAGCATATAGCAATTCTAAGAAAAAATATAAGAACCTAACGAAGTTAAAGAAAAGGGAGTATGAAATAGATATAATTAAAAAATTAAGTAACTCTAAGGATAGTAAATCCTTTTGGCAGGTAGTGAATAAATTTAGAGTCAAGAATATGCCTTTAAACCCAATACCCGCCAGCCAATGGAGTACTTTTTTTAAAGATATTTTCGGTGATACCTCTAGCTGCTCCCCTGCATACTTTGACGTGCTGCATCCTATTCTGGACACCCCAATTACATTAGAGGAAGTAAAATTCTCTCTTGTTAAAATTAAGGGGGGGTAAAGCCCCAGGGCCTGATTGTATTTCAAACGAATTTTTTAAAAGTTTCCCAGAAAATTGGCAACTGTATTTAGTCTCTCTCTTTAATAAAATCTTAGATACAGAACAAGTACCCCTGGATTGGTGCAAATCTATTATAACAATGATTTATAAAAAAGGAAATAAAAGTATCCCTGATAATTATCGACCTATATCCCTATTAAACTCAATTTTAAAGATATTCACTGAAATAATTCTAGAACGTCTAATATTATGGGATGATGAAGTAAGTGTACTGCCGGAATCACAATGTGGCTTTAGAAAACGACGGTCATGCCTTGATAATTTATATATTTTGAATAGTATTTCTCAATTTAAGTTAGAATATAAACGCAGTGACTTTTTTGCAATCTTCGTGGACTATAAAAAAGCTTTTGATAGTGTGAATCATAACCTCTTATGGTATAAATTAAATCAGTTAGGCATTAGCGCGAAGTTAATTAGAATTATAAAAAATATATATGAAAATGCACACATCAGAGTGAAATCGGGAGGGGCTTTAACCGAAGAAATAAAACTAACTAAAGGCATTCTTCAAGGGGAAGTCCTTTCTGGATACCTATTTAGCTTATTTATCAGCGACGTTGAAGATTTTTTCCGAGCAAATGGGGTATCAGGTATTCCGCTCACTTCCAACTGTGACATACTGTTATCTTTATATGCTGATGATAAGGTGATTTTTGCAGACTCCCCTTCTGATGTAAGCATAAAACTGAACTTGCTAGCCAAATATGCCAGAGATAACCTATTAGAAGTTAACTGCAACAAAACAAAAGTTCTTCATATTCATAGAGGTCGCGAAAAAACCATAAAGAATTTCTATTATTCGGGTGAAGAAATAGAAGTAGTATCATCATATAAATATTTAGGAGTAAAATTCTCTAGCTCTGGACTTTTCTACTTAGCCTCAAAATTTGCCGAAGCCAAAGCAACCTCAGCAATAGGCGTTGTTCTAGACACCTGCAAAAGAGCCAAAGTAAGATCAATGGAAAGTAGGACGAGATTAAATGATGCCATTTCTGTAAGTACACTCTATTATGGAGTAGAAACGTGGGGGCTACGATATTTAGACATTATCGAAAAAACTCGCATTCATTTCTATAAACGGCTGTTTAATTTGAATAGAAACACCCCCTTATGCTTGGTCAGGGCTGAGTTCCATCTGGACCACTCTAGTGGAAAATGCTTGAGTTAGTATTGAAGTGGGTAATTAAAATACTTAATATGAATGATAATAGAATAACAAAAATCGGCAGAATTACATTCAATTCGCACCTCTTTAAAATACAACTGGTTCTCTCAACTCTCTGATCTCTTGCAAAAAATTAATTATAGTCATATCATATTAGAAAATGACCCGTTTAAATTAAAAAAAGAAACTCCACTAATTCTTAGTAAGTATAAAGAGTATTTAAAACTAAGTGATATGCAGTTACTGCGTGAAGGAAAATACAATCAATCCTATGTTAAAATATATGAAGCTAATATTACTGTCAGTCCGGAACACTCTTACCTAAACCTTAATATGCCGTTTAACATAACAAAGATATATGCTCAACTAAAACTATCGGGAGGTTACCAAATTAAAATAACTTGCAAAAATTCTGTCTATTTAATTAATCCCCGTGAAATCTGCTCCATTTGTAATCTTAACATTTTAGAAGATCTGTACCATTTAATTGTTGTCTGTCCAATATATTCTCCTATTCGTAACCACTACATCCCTTTTGTTACCTCCATAACGCCAGACCAGTTTCCCACTATACTTTCCTCAAACAGTGACTCCCAAATAAGGAATCTCTACTACTACATTACTAATTGCCTTAAAGTTAGATCTTTTATTATAAATGAATAAATACATAATCAATAGAAACTTCATTACTATCTCTATCATTAAGTTACTCTGTTATAATTGAACGTGATACTTAAATTAGAATATATTCTTTCAGAATTGTTATTAATGTATAATTATTAATATTTACTGTTAAACTTATAACTGCAAAGTAGCTGACTTCTCCTTTCACCTTCTCATGCAAGTTGCTTTTTATTTTCATTTTGATACACTTTTGTATAACTATATTGCACCTTTTATAATGCTTTTCATCATTTTCTTATCATACTTATTATCATCATTTACTTATATTGTCAGAAATTAGTAATTTTTCGTTCATTTTTGTATTTTCCTTTATTCTTATAACTTGTAGCTTTAGTTTATTTTAAATTTTAGGGTTGTAGTTTTTGTTGTGCTATTAGCTATTAACTTTTAGTTATTTATAATAGAATGGATACTATTTTACCTTCACTGTCTCTTTATTTGTAGTTATTAATTTAAGATCTTATGTAATATGCTGAAATGTAGCCTGACTCTTTTGTATGGGGATCTCCCCAAAAGCAAATAAATATATACTATACTATACTATATAGATATACTAGTAAAATGCTAGTTTATCTATACCAACTAAAATATTATACCGTTGCAATTTTAAAGTAAATGTCTTCATTAAATTGTATTATATGGAATATCTAGGACACCTCTTAACGTATTTATTTTCTGCTAAAAACTAAAAAAAAGTCGTAGCTAGTTAAAAAAAAAAAAATTAATGTATACACTCACCGGGCAAAAAATTCTGGCCACTATTTCTATGTATATGTTTCAATTTTTTTAATAATTTTTATCCGTTTTGTGAGATTAGAGACCCATTCGTTTTAAAGTGCCCTTTTGTAGCTCCTGAAGCGTCCCAGCAAAGTCTCTCTCCGATCTCTTATCCGTCTTCCAAGCATATCCCACAGCTGCTCTATGGGATTTAAGTCAGGCGAACGGGCAGGCCAGTTTAGAAAGTAAATATTATGGTTATTAAGAAAGGCCTGCACAATGTGGGGGCTGTATGTGGACGAGCGATATCAAGCATTAGCACAAACTCCTCACCTATCTCCAGCATGATAGGGTCCACATGTACTTGCAGTAATCCACACAAATCCCGAGCAGCAGTCATGGAATCTCCTCGAACGATCACTAACTCCGTACGCCTTTGTAAACTGATACCTGCCCAAACCATCAGAATGCCTCGTTGGAAAGCCTTAGTGATAATAAAATTGCATCGTGCAAATCTTCCACTCGTTTACTGCTGTCTGGAGCCCTTAAGGCAAAAACTCGTCCTTAAGCCAAAGACTGTAAGTAAACAATGCACTTACCCACTGCTCGATAGACCAATTGATGTACTGCCGAGCAGAGCAAACTTAAGGCGAGAAATTCGGTGCTCCCTAGTTTGTTCTGGCTTTCACGTGGGGCAAAAAGCCATCATACCTTGGTCATTCAATCTCCTTCAAGCTGTTCGCTCAGAAATTTGAACACTTCGAACTTCTTGGAGGTGAGAACTACTTCAGCAGCTGTCAGATGACGATTTCGTAAAACTGTCGTGTCAAAAAAGGGTCGTCTCGTATTTCAGTGGCCCTTTGAGGGAGAGGTATTTCCAGCAGACCTGCCACGAAATGAATTTGTAGCCAAGCAGACTGACAACAGGACATGACTATCTTTCAAATCACCTCCACCGAATTGAGATTAAAGACTCTCCCGGCTGTCCCCTCTGCAACAGTGGCGAGAAAATGGACAAGCACCATCTATTGGTCTGCCGCAAAATTAATATAGTACTAGACCCAGACTTTTCGGAATGGCGCCGTAGATCACAATTGTACTGGGCTGCTAGACCGCCTAAAACTTGCGTAAGAAAAAAACAAACGATTAAAAAATATTAAAAAGATACGATACCTGTTAAGGAAGAATAGAGAGTTGCATTATGGAGATTGTTATAAACATGTTATACAGATGTTATAAAACATGTTGTAGAGACGTTTATAATAAAGTTATAATTGTGAAAGATTGAAGAGTTCAAAGTATCTGTTAAGTGCGCTAAATTGTATGTAGAATAATCAGTGGTTAGGGGTAAAAAACAAATCCTTGGTTGCTAAAACACATATTGTTGAAAACACCTTCTCTCGATGTTTACATACAGACACTGTTATTCATTTTTAATGTTACTCAAAATGCTAAGCCTTATAGCTAGATCGCAGTAGCGACCAGAACCTGGATTAAGCTTCGGCTTTCCACAACTAGATAGCAGTACTTTCACCTTAACATGCCGCTCCTCTTGAACAATTTAAGTGTTCAACAAAGCCAGATAACATTGTTTGAATAGCATTATACATAAAAGAATGAAAATAATCAATACATTCAAAGTTAAACAAAGTAAAGATTGACAATTAAAAATATAAAATTGAATTTAAACTCCTAATTAGTTTAGGCTTAAATATCTTAATCCAACCAACTATTAATAAATGAGCTACATTCTCTATGGACACACAATTCGCACAAATAAAGCATCTTAGCATGGGTTCATCTACACCAATAGGTAACAACAAATCTTAGACACAGGCCTCTTAAAGATGCCAGTTGTAGTCTTTAAAGTAACAACTCTCGCAAAATTGTCATTTCCTGGATGTGTCGCTGTAATTCTAGCCAATGGCCATTTTAGGGGAAGTAAGTTTTCATCTTTCATTAAAACCAGTTGACCTATTTGCAAATTGGGTTACTGCAGACGAGTTGTTAGAGAGTATAAACAATAGTAAAAATAACAAAGCCCCCGGTTTTGATCTGATTCCGAATGAGATTTTCAAAGTGCTGAACTACCCTTGGTTGCACTATTTATTGAATATGCTAAATAAAATCTGGTTTAATGAGCAAATTACCAAAGCTTGGTCCTCGATCAAAATGATGCTATTGCATAAAAAAGGTGTTCGGTCAGATCCATATAATTATCGCGGAATCGCTTTGTGCAATTCAGTAATTAAGATATTTACAAATATCATAAATACAAGACTAACGAGATGGATCGACGAAAGAGGTTTGCTACCAAGGGAGCAAATGGGATTTAGAAAAGGTATGGGATGCAGAGACTGTATTTTTACACTGTCCTCTGTTATTAATATAAACTTAAGGCTTAAGAGAAGGAAAATATTCGGCATATTTATAGATTTCAAGCGTGCGTTTGATTCCGTTAGTCACTCGAAATTATGGTTGAAACTATATCAGATGGGAGTCAGTGCTAAATTAGTTCGCATAATCAAAAATATCTATGTATCCGCCTCAATAAGAATTTCTGATGGCCTAAAAGTTTCTAAAGATATTAGGGTAAGAAGGGGTGTATTGCAAGGAGAAGTTTTGAGTCCCTTATTATTCTCATTATATCAAATATATTGGACTTTTTTCATGAAAGAAAAGCTGAGGGAATTAATATATGCAATAGTGAAGACGTATTAATGTTGATGTATGCTGACGACATCGTGCTGTTGGCATCTTCATGGAGGGATGCGCAATTTAAATTGAACTTGCTCAGGGATTATTGTAAAGAGAATGATTTAATGGTAAATTAAAAAAAAACAATAATAATACCATTTCATAAAGGGGGCAGGCTTGGTAAAATTAAAAATTTTTATTATGATGATAAAATCATTGAAACAAACAATAAGTTTATTTATTTGGGCGTTCCATTTTCGACATCAGGACGTTTTTCAAACGCTGGTTTCTTACGAAATGTACTGCAGCCAACTCCTCCGTGTTAAATTTGTTAAAATCCTGCAAATCAGATTCCTGGAGTTCAAAAGTTTCATTTTTTGACGTTATCTCGCAAACTAATCTACTTTATATGGCCGAATTTTGGGGTTCGCAAAGTTTAACTCAGGTTGAACGAGGTCAAATTAACTTTTTTAAAATTATTATTGAATTTACCTCTTCATACTCCAAATCTTACATAAGGCTAGAGTTATGTAGGTCTCTCACACCCAACTTAAAATTTTTAAAAAAATGTTAGGATGGTGGATTAGTTTGCTAGGTATGTCCAATGATAAACTCCCCAAAATATGTTTTAATAGGCTCCTAGAATTAATTGATAATCAAAATATTCCTTTGAACTGGGTCTCCGAGTTGAGGTGCTATTTGACGATAATAGGAGAGGAAAGTTTGTACCAGTGTAGAAATGTTGATATTATTAATAATAGGTATAAAGATTTGTTAATTTCTTTTGAAAATAATTTAATCAGTAAGGATATCGACTCTGTTTGCAATGGTACATACAACTTGTATTACCGTAATATTTGTACATTTGGAATAAAGCAAGAATATTTATATTTTAATGTGAATATAAAAAAAATAAGACTGGTGGCCCAATTACGTTTGGCATATAAAAAGAAGACATCATTATATATTGAGGGCAGAAAGTATGTGTTCTCGGACCATGCACCTTGTCCAGTTTGTTTCAGGGGTGAGATGGACACGGTAGCACATTTCTTATTTTCCTGCCCAATGTTTATTAGCCAAAGAAATAAATATCTGAGGAACTATCTTGCTTTGGTTAATACATTAGAGGATTTTCTGCAGATTAATGATGTCAGTAAAATAAATAATATTTATGCATTCTTTATAAATGGCTTAAAAGTAAGAACTTTATTAATTTAAGCAGCGTCGATTAATAAGTCTATTTCTTATTTTTGTAGTTGATACTTTTGTTTTTTTTTGTATTAAAAACGTATTATAATGTACCAACTCCTTATTGTACGAAATGTTCATCATTTTAAACAATAAATATTGTATTGTATTGGGTTGCTGCACTTGCCATTTGTTTCTAATTTGCCAAAGCGAGAGATATTCCTTGGACCATCTGTTCCAAAATTGCCGGAACATATGTTCGACTCTACGCCATCTAGTTAAAGTAGAGATCTTCTGTGATGTTACATCGTCTTGTGGTATCGCCGTCATGGCATCTCCCACGAGAAAATGACCTGAGGTTAGAGAGGATAAGTCATTTGAATCGGTATCAAGAGGACACAAAGGACGGGAATTTAAGGATGCCTCTATTAATGCTAAGAAAGTGGACATTTCTTTATAAGTCAAAAGGGCTTGGCCCACTATTCTTTTAAAGTGAAATTTGAATGCCTTAACGGCAGCCTCCCATAATCCACCGAACTGAGGAGCTCGTGGTGGTATGAATTTCCACTCTATGTTTTCTTCAGCTAGATAATTTGTAACTCGTGTTTCCTACATTGCTCGAAGAAAAGTTTTATGAAGAGTTCGTTGTGCGCCCATGAAATTTGTGCTATAATCGGAGTACATATCCTCGCCTCCAAGAAAGGTCTCGGTAGTCAAGTCACTGACTAGCTCGATTTGTACAGCCTTTATTGCAAGACATACGAATATAGTGAGTAAGCCTTGGCTGCTTTGGCATTGCGATGATTGCTAATTTGAACAAGTATAGGTCCGCAGTAATCGACACCAGTATTTAGAAATACCTTCTGGAAGTTCAGCCGCTCTTTAGGAAGTTCGCCCATTACTTGCGAAACCACTTTAGGATCACATCAGGAGCAGATTATGCATGCACGAACTATTTTCTTTGCAATGTTCTTTCCATTTGTTGGCCAGAATTTCCGCCTTTCCGCTACCAGCAAAGATTGAGGTCCAGCATGTAAATGCCTAATGTGCTCCCATCTTAGAATTAAGGTGGTAACCCAGTAAAAGCAGTGGCATTAAAATTGGGTGCTTGTGATTATAAGGAATTGGAGTATTGCTAATTCTTCCTCCCACTCGCAGTAATCCTCTTTGGTCTAAAAAGAGACAAAAGTTTCGGATTTTGCTCGATTTTTTAATGATTTGACACCTCCGTAAATCCTCAATTTCCTCTAAAAATGCTTCCTTCTGAACCATTTTAATCACTGTTTGCTGGGGCCACTCGTGACAAGTGATACAATTTGAGCTTGCAGTATCCTTTCTTATTTTAATACTAATAAATTTTTCAATATATGCCATAATTCGAACAAGTTTGGTAAACGAGCCATATCTCTCCCACTCTAAAAGTGGCGGTGTGCTAATGGTAGTAACGCAAACCTGCCATGCTTTTTTTATTTCCTACTTGCTCCCGACGCAGCCGGGTATCTGAGTCGAGTTTTCTTGTTATTATTTGCACGAGAAGTGCATCCCATTGATCGGTAGGAAATCCCACTGATTTTAATGATCTAAGGTGTGATGACACCGTGAAAATTAGGTTTTGTAATTGATGAGGCTGTGCTTTCTCTACATTTTCAATATCTAATATTGCCTTCACATGCTTGTTGACAATTCGTATTTTACTTTTGAAGCGTTGTTCAAGAGCTCCCCATGCCTGCTTGTAATTGTCGTTCGAAATTTCCATTGCCATTTCCATGGCCGCATTAACTTTTGAAGCTCTAATGAGATATCGAAATTTATGAATGGGTGCTAAATCTATCCTTGAGTCTATTAAAGAATTGAATTCTTCTTTAAAGAAACGGAATTCTTCCCACTTACCATCAAACGTTGGAAGGTTGATTTTTGGAAGTTCAACAATACCTCTCTGTAATTCTGAATCGTTAGATTTTATTGATTGCAAGTCTTCCTTATCATACGCTAATCTCTTGTCCATTATATTTCTAGCTTTACTGACTAAGACACAAAATTCATCTTCAAAACATTCTCTTTCCGCTAGTTCTTTCTCATCTGTAGGATCTAATAACACTATTTCCGGCTGTACTTCATTAAATTTATCCCACAATGGTTCTATTTTCTCTAATTTGACCTTTAGTAGGCTAATGTCTATGTTGTATTCCTCTAATTTACTTAAAAAGATTTTAAACCTTGTTAAAGAAGCCTTTATAATACCTCTGTGGCTGTGTAGCGCTTTAATATTCACTTTAAATTGCTGTTTTCCCATTCTTGTAAATTTATATTACAAGTAAAATGTTTTTTGCAGATATATTATTAAAAACAAGAGTATATTATAAGAGAGTATGTATTGTAAGTTAAAAGTTAAGAGTTTAATATCTAAAGAGGCAGGGATAGGTTATGAATATTGTTAAAGGAATTGGTCGAATTCTCAAATTAGAGACTTACCAATTGTTGGCTGAAGGCTTCTTCAATGCAATTCTTCTTATAATAATCTAACTTCTTCTTATAGTTTCTAACTTTTTTTTTTATGTTAGTGGAAAGGTTCCCGACAAAATTTGTACTGAACACTAACTCACTAAAAATTTACTGTATACGCTCTGGTTCACAATTGCTATTAAATTATAAACATTCGGCTGGTAGGACCATGTTAAGTGCGCTAATTGTATGTAAAATAATCAGTGGTTAGGGGTAAAAAACAAAACCTTGGTTGCAAAGTGTCTATCTGTTAAGTGCGCTAAATTATATGTAGAATAATCAGTGGTTAGGGGTAAAAAACAAAACCTTGGTTGCTAAAACACATACTTATATTACTAGTACTAGACCCAGACTTTTCGGAATGGCGCCGTAGATCACAATTTTACTGGGCTGCTAGACCGCCTAAAACTTGGCGTAAGAAAAAAACAAACGATTAAAAAATATTAAAAAGATAGATACCTGTTAAGGAAGAATAGAGAGTTGCATTATGGAGATTGTTATAAACATGTTATACAGATGTTATAAAACATGTTGTAGAGATGTTTATAATAAAGTTATAGTTGTGAAAGATTGAAGAGTTCAAAGTATCTGTTAAGTGCGCTAAATTGTATATAGAATAATCAGTGGTTAGGGGTAAAAAAACAAATCCTTGGTTGCTAAAACACATATTGTTGAAAACACCTTCTCTCGATGTTTACATACAGACACTGTTATATATTTTTAATGTTACTCAAAATGCTAAGCCTTATAGCTAGATCGCAGTAGCGACTAGAACCTGGATTAAGCTTCGGCTTTCCACAACTAGATAGCAGTACTTTCCTCTTAACAGTATCTATTTCTTACTTAACAGGTATCGTACTTTTTTAATTTTTTTTTTTTATCGTTAAATATTCTAGTTTTCATTATACAATTCTCTGTATTTCTCTTTGTTTTGTTTACGTAGTTCCTGAAGAAGGACACCAAATGTGTCCGAAACGTCGAATAAACTTCTAAAGATAGAAAGTTTTTTCTTTAACCCAAGACAAACTAATATTTTGATTTTAATTTTGATTTTATTTTGATTTTAATTTTGATTTTATTTTGATTTTGATTTATTTTGATTAACAACGGCCAAACATAACTATTGTTGATATCTCATTATTTATTTGTATATATATATTTTTGTTATATCATATTTTTAATATTTCCACAATTTTTACACCCTATTCAGTTTATTTTTAGGGTTACATATAGAAATTCTTGGGATGTATGCAGACTTTTGTTTTGTATCTGTATATAAATAATGAAATAATTGATAGTATCAGTATGTGAGTATTGTAGTGTAATAAATCACTTTTTGAAACATTTATTGATTACGATTGTTGCTTGGCTAAGGGGGCATGGTTAGTTGTGCAGTTGAGTGAACACAATGGATACATAAAGATGGTCCAATGGAATTTATATTAATATCCTGGGAGCCAGTTATCAGCTATCATTCCTTTGCCGACTGTACCACGCGTATCCCCAACTGCGCGCTAGTGTTGCTAGCTTTTGTTATTGTTAAACTGCCCTTTCTAATCACCCCAAGTTCATATTTTTTTTTTCTTTTTTTTTTTTGACAATAATATTAGACATGCCCAATATGAAAGTTACTAACACAGCGAAATTCCTAACTACTATGGGGAACAATTACGTGAGTACCAGAGGGACCATCTAGAGAAGCAGAAGTTTCTTACTAATTACTTCCTCTAATTGCCATGAGAGGAAGTATTGTGGCCCTGTCAAATTTTTAAAATTGAGTTCTCTCATAAATATTTTTTTTTTTAATTTAAGGCGCAATCTATGGGGTCATTAATAATAATAATAATAATAATAATAATATCTTTATTAATCCTCATTTCTACATACATTGTATGAACAAGACATGTCAATAAATTAAAAAAATCTAATAAAAACTTTTTTACAAAGCAGTTTTATGTATGAAAATCATCCACATCATATATTACTCCATCCAGGAGCATAGTTTTTAGTTTCGATTTAAACAATTTCATTGATGGTAAAGATGAAATTTCCTTTGGAAGTGCATTAAATATTTTCCTTCCCATATATAAATAAGAGGATGTGAAAAATGAGTGGTTTGCTTGAGAAAAAGGAAGGTGGTCACGTTTCCCCGTATTATATTTATGGTTGAAGGTGTTATAATTATTTCTAATTTTGTAGAACCATGAACAGATCGAAAAGATATAAAGAGCTGGAATCGTGAGGTTTATTATTTTTAAAATGCAACCTGCAGCTTTCGTTGGGCTTTGCTTTAACCATAGCATGAACAGCTCTTTTTTGGATGCGGAAAATTCTTGATATACATGGGCTGCTTCCCCAAAACATTATCCCATAGGCAGCCGTTGATTGAAATCTTCAAAATATACTATTTTCAGGGCATCGAGATTGAGGATTAGAGTTAATTTTTTTAAAAGAAATACTATGCTCGAAAGTTTAAGAACCAATGAACCTATATGTTCTTTCCAGGGCAGATCTACAGAAATGTGGAGTCCAAGAAATTTTGTCCAAGGTGGGAAAGATTATGCTGGCACATTCAGTCTTAGACTAAAGGAGAGTACTCTTTTCCACCTGGAGCAACTGAGAAGCACAGACCAACCGTCTTGGAATCATTCATTTTAATGCATTTATCTTTGGACCATCCAAATATGTCATCTGCTCCAACATTGGCACTATTGACAACGTCATCCTCGGTCCCTCCGGTGAATACTGTGCTGATATCATCTGCATACTGAATTAACTTGCCTCTCCTACTATTTCTGGGTGCATCGTTGGGGGTCTATAATAAATAGGAATGACCCCAACTTAGAGCCTTGTCCTACACCACTAGAGGAGATAATAGGGTCCGAGATTGAAATTCTCTTGGGATATTGTGTTCATCTGAAGATCTCAATGTGACAACTTGTTTCCTATTGCCCAGATATGAAGTCATGATTTGATGAGCGACACCCCGGATGCCAACTTTGTCCAGAGTTTCATGCTGCACAATATCAAAGGCATTAGAGCAATCGAAAAAGAAACTAATAACCTCCTTATTTTGATCAAGGGATCTGAACACTTCTTCCAAAAGGCAAGAAATAGCATCGATTGCACTTTTTTCAGGAAGAAATGCAAATTGAGTCCCAGAGAAGACGTTACATGATATTAAGAAATCCATAATTCTTTCATAAATGAGGTCATCCAAGATATTAGCAAAAACTGATTGATATAACAGCCAATGGGCCTATAGTTATTGGGGGTCACCTTCTTTCCTTCTTTGAAGATTGGGACTATCCTCAGATGGCCGTCTTCATACCATCTGGATAAACACCCTTTTCGAGGCACAGACTGGAAATATGATGGATTGAATTAAGAATGTAAAGTTCCCGGATTTAACAATGTGGTGCCCGGAGCCCTCTCAGTGCACTGGCGGCCTCAGGATAGTGTTTTCTCGTTACAGACATCACTGTCACATCACCGGATAATGAGCTGTAGAGGCTCCTAGGAAGAAAAAATCTAAGGGCAGTACAGCTGGACTCGAACACGGGACCTCCGCGTTGCTATCCAGTATGCTAACCCTTAGCTATCCCCCCCCCCCCATAAATGGTTTGAGATATAATAAGATGTTTGTACGGCAACGCACAGGAGAAGTTTTTAAAGAAAAAGAATTCGTTGTTGCTCCGTTTTCGGGTACCATTGGTGGCTACGAGAATATGCAATCTTTAAATAAATTATCAATAAATTATTACGACTGAAGGACCAACATACTGATAAGAATGGGGACATTACAACTATATAGCAAAGATTTAAAATTTGAATTCATAAATTCAAATTACAACCCATTTTTTATTTTCTCTTACTCCTAGTAAGAGTATTGTAACCGTGTCAAATTATCGATATCGAGTTTTACCGGAAATATCCGTTTTGAGGTCCCCACAGCCCCTCAGGTTTTTAACAAATGGTCTGTCTGTGTGTGTGTTGTGTGTCTGTGTGTGTGTGTATATGTAAGTGAACAGCATAGCTCAAAAACGAAAAACCGCAGAAAGTTGAAACTTGATATTCCGTTTGGATATCACCATGGGATCTGACCGTACCTTATCTGTCAAAATTCCTCAACCGGAAGTTCCACTTTACTAGTTGTTTTTTTTTTTACTTTTTTCGCAAAAATGGCTCCGACGATTTTCTTATATCAACTACTCATACAACGAGCTACAACTTTTATTTGAAACATTCCACGTGGGAAAATTCATTTAAGGGCACTTATGGGGAAGGGTGGGGTTAGGTTTTCATCTAAAGTGCTATTTCAGTTTATTAGACAGTTCTGTCATCTAAATATTGTTAATTAGAATTGGATATGTTGTTGAAATTCCGAGTTTGAAAAAATCGGATAACCGGAAGTGCGTTTGTTTTACCACTTTACTAAATGATTTTTTCACTTTTTCGCTATTTTCTCAAAAATGGCTCCGGCAATTTTCTGGAAACTTCGTATACAAACTACACATACAAAGGTCTACAACTTTTATTAATAAAATTTCTCTGGGAAAATTCATTTAAGGGCACATTTATGGGGCGGGGGGCGGGGGTTTATGTTTTTCTCTAAAATGCTATCATAGTTGATTATATAATTCTATCATCCAAACAAAATCAATTAGAAATAAATAGATGGCCAAAATTCCGAGTTTTAAGAGAATTAGTAAACCGTTAGTGCGCTTTTACTGAACAGTTTTATTCAGTTTTCGACGAATTTCATTAAATTTGGTACACAAACTATAAAATTTGTCAATTATAATTTTGAGAATTGGAATAAGAGAAAATTGTGTGAGTGTTTCACACCAGATTTTTTTTTTTCATAAAGTAACAGTATTCTTAAGGCAAGACTGGGTGAAATGTAATACAGAATTATAAATTCTACCAAAATTTCACCGATTACAAAATTATTTCACTTAGCGAGGGGAAGTGAACATGGAAAACGATAAAAAAAAAAAATCTAATGATTTTTCAGTTGTTTGGAAGCGAGGGTAAAAATAGCATATTTGATAAAGGAGCAAAGAAGGGCTAATATTGTGTAATACATTGGGGGCTAAGCTTTTTGCCCGGTGTTTGCCAACTTGGCAAGCCTGTTAGGTAATTTTTCAAACCAGTTATTATCGACCAGCTAAAAGCTTATTCTGTGGTAAATTCACACACAGCTGGTTTTTAAAGGCGGGCCAAGGCATATAGCCAATACAAAGCCTGCGCTACTGGCCTGGGAGGCGGAGTCTTGTTATGGTCGCCATTTTAGTTGCACATCACTTTCAAGCTGTATACACCCCATTGCGCTACTTTTCACAACACCCACCCTACAAGTTTTACAGATCCTTCTACCTACCTTTTTTTTATTTATCCCCTTTCATTTTTATTTCCATTCTTGTTTGCTACTACTCTTCTGCTGGTCTACATGAAGTAGCTGCTGACATATTGTATCAGCCCCCCCCCCCCAGCATTGTGTAATTTATTTATCTCCATATCTATGATGGGCTTTATCCCATTCCTAATCAGTTTATTTCCTCCGATTTTAAAAATTTAAAGCTTGTTAAAAAAAAAAAAAAAAAAAAAACTTTAGTTTACAATTGATTTAAAATATTTTAAACAGGCCCGGCACAAGCAATACGCAAAAGCCGCCGCCGCGGTTATACCAAAAAGGAGGTGGGCATTGCTCATAAATAATGCGTGACAGAAATAGTACAATAAATTAACAAAAAAAATCTGGTGTGACACACATACAAATTTTCTCTTAATGCATCCAAAGATAATTTTCGTGATAGCCTGCTTCTTTTTGTGATCATCGACCGGTTTCATGGCGTTCGCTCATCATCAGGATGTTTTTTTGGCAAAACATTGTGATAACATAGACTTTGCACAGAGCAAATTTAGTTAATACACTGGTTTTTTATAAGTGTTTTTGTTAGGACCTAACTAGGTTAAGGAAAAGGGGTTCGGTTATACCTGAATAAACACATGTTTTTCCTTTTAGAAAGCTATTGTACATTGTTCCTTTTAAAAAACATCCAACAAGTGGAGATGTATAACTTAAATTACGTTTTTGAAGGTGATTTACTTTGATAAATTAATTACCCATACTATCTTACCATTTTATTTTTTATTTGTCCTGTGATTGTAGAACAAAACGAAAGTGTCATTGTGTCAGCTGTGGTCTACTGAGAAATAATTAATGATCGTAAAATGGTACGAAGGTCATTCAATAAGTAACGAGACAAATCGGCTGTAGATCAGAAACGGTTTGTTTAATCAGTACAATAGTTTAAGTGCGTAAGGTTGGCATCCTTATACTTAGTTTCTCTTCAGCTGTTCGAGAGTATTTGGTAAAGCATAACCTGAAATGTATTCAGTTAACAATGGCGACTGTCTGCTCGAGCATTGCACTTCCGTGAAGAACAATGTTAAGTGATTACATTTTTAGTTGCAAAGGGTATGAACCGTTCGAAACGTTTACAAATGGGTAGAACAGTTTAAAAGAGGCCGTGTAAGTGTCTGTGACGAGCAACGAAGTGGACGACCAGTTGAAGTTGCAACTTGCCCCCACTCGATTCTCGCATTAACGCGTTAATTCAGGACAACAGGCGTATTACCATCAACAGCCAGCCAGTATTACAGTGATATACTCACAAACCAAGTAAGACTTGCCATTCGAACGAAACGTCGTGAACTCTTTACTAAAGGCGTGATTTTGCTTCATGACAACGCACGCCCACACACGGCACATTTAACTCAAGGAACACTTCAAAAATTGGAGTGGAAGATCCTTCCACATCCCCCCTACAGCCCCGCCACGCCCCATCGGACTTCCATTTGTTTGGACCCCTTAAAGAGGCCCTCCGTCGGAAATATTTTCAATCCAATGAAGAAGTTAAAAATCAGGTGCAAAAGTGACTTCAAGATCAACCCAAAGAATTTTATGCCAGAGACAAATTAGAAGAACGATGGGACAAGTGTATAAATGTTGCTGGGGACTATGTTGAAAA
This sequence comes from Triatoma infestans, assembly GCA_011037195.1. Taxonomy (NCBI): domain Eukaryota; kingdom Metazoa; phylum Arthropoda; class Insecta; order Hemiptera; family Reduviidae; genus Triatoma; species Triatoma infestans. The sequence continues at coordinate 19,462 of JAAEAF010010053.1, forward strand.
GTAGCCAAAGTTTCGTATTGATTAAATAAATCGTTTTTGAGCTCCAGCGATTTGTCTGTCTCGTTACTTATTGAATGACTCCCGTATTAATAAATATTTTGTTGAACAATTAATAAGCATGTTTCAGAGCATCAGAGACATTTTCCGTGGTAGCCTGCTTCATTTTGTGGTCATCGACCGGTTTCGGGCGTTCGCCCATCTTCAGGATGCGTTTTTCAGACAGTGTGCCACACAGACTCGCACAGAGACTTAGTTTCACACTAACTGAGGTGTACTTTTAATACTCAGTATTACATGCCTATTATAAAAGTACACCTCATTAGTGTGAAACTAAGTCTCTGTGCGAGTCTGTGTTGTCACACTGTCTAAAAAAACGCATCCTGAAGATGGGCGAACGCCCGAAACCGGTCGATGACCACAAATGAAGCAGGCTACCACGGAAAATGTCTCTGATGCTTTCCAGCTCTGCGGAACCAACCACCACAACAAATAAGCATGTTATTTGATAATCACGTATTTTACAATATTCCATATTTTACCTTGTGATAATCCACATACACCATTCACGCACGCAAGTAAACTTAAATATGGGTTCTTTACAGACTATATATAACTATATAACATATAATATAACGAAATAAAAATTGTAGGTAGCTCTTTATATAATCAAAGACATTTTCCGTGATACCTGCTTCATTTTGTGGTCATCGACCGGTTTCGGGCGTTCGCCCATCATCGGGATGTTTTTGTTGAACAGTGTAATAACATAGACTTGCACAGAGCAAATACAGTTAATATACTGGATTTTCCATCTGGATTTGAAAATCCAGCACAAAATGAAGCAGGCTATCACGGAAAATATCTTTGATGCTTTCCAGCTCTGCGGAACCAACCACCACAACAGCTCTTTATATGTCTAGTTCACTAAGTTTTTTTAAGTGTTTTTGCTCTCTCTTGTTGAGATCGTGTCAAATTTTGAAATTGATTTTTCACCGGAAGTACTGTTTCAAGATCCCCTGACTTCGAAGAAAAAGTTTGTAGTGAAGGGGCTGATTGTGTGATGCTCAAACTTAGTATTCCGTTTAGGTACCACCCCACCGCATCTGACACACAGCTTTTGGCTAAAATTCATTAACCGGATGTGTGGCTCCACTGCATGTTTTTTTCCCAGATTTTCAGCGATTTTCCCCCCAAAAAATGGCTCCAAACGATTTTACTTAAACTTTGTGCCTCAGCCTTTCTGCGGCATCTCGTGTAAAATCGCTTGTGGGGCCATTGAGAAATGGAACCACTTTATTTTATTGGGAAAACATTGCGGGATAGAGGCACAAAAAGATCTTCTTAGAGGCTCCTTCAAAGCTTGCATAACCTATCTCCTTGCCGAAAAATCATTGCCCTAGTTATAAATAATCACCTTTTTTGGGTAACATCTATGTATGGGCGGGCCTCTCTGCAGATCCAGTTCCTAGGAAAAGTGGCCAAAAAAATGAAACACTGCTTCACCTTTTTGGAGCGAGTAATCACTATGCTCGCAAATAATTTCAGAAATTTGGCGCCTATAAGTTGGTGCCGAATCCGGGATCAGAAAATTTGCTGTCACCTTAAGCCCTGGCGTTTTTTACTTTCTCTTACTCCTAGGTAAATCTTTTACAATACTCATAAGAGATATTTTCCGTGATAGCCTGGCTTCTTTTTGTGGTCATCGACTGGTTTCGGGCGTTCGCCAATCATCAGGATGCGTTTGTCAAAGAGAAATTTGACAAACGCATCCTGATGATGGGCAAACGCCCGAAACTAGTCGATGACCACAAAAAGAAGCAGGCCTATCACGGAAAATATCTCTGATGCTTTCCAGCTGTGCGGAACCTACCACAACATCTTACAATACTTATTCGTATTGTAATCGTGTCAAATTTTCGATATCAAAATACACGTTTTAAGGTCCTCTGAATCCCCTCCCAATAAAGTCTTCCCCCCAAACTTGTTATTTCTTTTAAGTATCCGACAGGAAGTTATCTGGTCAAAATTCTTTAAACGGAAGTACCACTTTATTGAATAGATTTTTTCCTTCTTTTTTTCTAATTTTTTTTTCGAAAACGGTTCCAACGATTTTGTTTAAATTTTGTATACTATCTACACACACACACACACACACACATATATATATTACTATGACCTTTATTTGTAACATTTTTCTGTAAAAATTAATTTTTGGGGGGTTTTGGGGGAACAGTAGCGTTATACTTGCCTGTAAAGTACTACTTCATTAAAATATATGGTTTAAATCACCTATATAATATTAATAAATATTAGCAGCATTGATAGAATTCCAAATTCGAAGAAATTTGGTTTAAGGGAAGTGCGATTTTACAGAATAGGTATTTTTATTCTCTCGAAAATTGTTACATTGCTTTTTCTTTAAATTTTAAGGCCGGTCAGGTATACAATTAAAATCTCCACCGCCCTTTTTATGGCCAGCCCAACTAAAATTTCTTGATTAAATTGTATTAATCTTAAAATAACTGTGGAAGCTGAAGGGTCTCCTACCCTGTACCTAGTACCTTGTCCTGAAATCTTTTCTAAGTGATCGTTTCTTCCAGTCACCCAAGGCTCATCTGTCCTAACCTAGCCGGTGTGCCCCCAGGGTAGTATGTTGGCACCCATCTTATATGCAATTTATACTGCAGACATCCCCGTACAGCCCAACATTAGCCTATTCATCTATGCTGATGATACAGCAATCCTATCACCTCATACCGATCCCGTTCTCTCCAGGCGCTCCTTGCAAATCCATCTTCACTTACTTGAATCCTGGTTAAGAAATGGAGAATAAAAATCAACCTTAATAAGTGCTAATACAAAAAAGTACTTCCTCCTATCTACCTGTTTAATACTCCTATTTCTCCCGCATATCACGTTCGTTATACTTAGACAAGCGATTCACATGGAATCCACCATAGGATATTTAAACGAATCACCCTCAACCAACGCTCGCTTCAGACTTCTGGCTAGACGCTCTAAACTAACAGTTCTGAACAGAAGACAATTTGTATATCTCACTACTCGCTCCAATTTGGATATACGGACTAGAACTGTACGGCACCTATTTAACGTTCCAACCTCAATAGGATTCAAACCTTTCAGTCTCAAAAATCCTCCATTGCATTGTTGACGCCCCTTTTTACGTCTCCAACCTCACCATTTACAACGATCTCGCAAAATCACGATATAACAAATGCTACACTCACATATCCCTTCATCCAAACCCCTTGTCCAAGCACTCTATTCAGAGCCGCTCCCAGATGAGCCCCAAAGACGATTGAAGCGCCGTTGGCCCCGCGACCTCCTGGATATCTAATGAAGTCAGTTATCTCTGGATAACTTGCCATTCTTGACATTGTATAATACAGTTTTTCTTTAAATCAAATTTACTTGTTGCATTTATATATACCCTGCGGTTGTAAATATTCAATAAATAAATAAATTAAACAAAATAAAAGTTGCAATTTTTATAGAAAATTTCTTGTTTAAATTGTATTAATTAGGATAAGAGAAAGTTTTGTGTGAGTGTTTCACACCAGATTGATTGATTTATTTTTTTAATGTAATTTGTTATATTACATAATGTGAAGTCTTAAATATTTATTTGTTTTCCAGAGAGCAAGAGTGACCCATCCTGTTGCCCAGTCTGCGGACAGACTGTCAGGATAGGAGAGTTGGACTCTCATTTTATTCAAGAACTAGAGAAGCTATACAAGTTGAGTGCATCGGGACGCCAAAGACGTTCTAGAACACTACTTGCTGCCACAAATGATGGATCGCTAGAATCCAGATGGGAGGTAAACTATTCTGCTGTGGAACTCTCATGCTTTTCACTTGCTGCACTTAATGCAATTATCAAAACCGAGGTTTGATTCAAATTTAGACTTCTAGCAACAGGGTGGTGCAAGAGTGCTCACTTTCGTTATCTCATTTTATAGGAATAAATAAACAGACTTTAGGGATGATATCGTACTTTATTTATTGTCTTAGGTTACCTAGCTTATAATATATATATATTTATTGATTAATCAACTCATAACTAACACTCTAGAAACTATAAGAATAAATGGTCAGCCGTCTGAATGCGCACTCTTGCACAACCAAGAGAACAAGTATGCGCACCTGTGGTAGGCTGCGGGCCTTTTCGTGCCACCATTATTTGCAAGAAATACACTCGATCCAATCTTGTACGATTGGTTCTTTGTTAAACTTTTCGCACCTCCTTTTCCACTAGTCCGTGCCTCCCCAGTTTGGAAATCCCTGTTTTAAAGTCTCTAAACCTATCCGACAAAGAAATTCGCACAAAACGATTTGTTGGATAAGAATGCGCGCGAACTCTTGCACTATCCTGACTAAACAACTTTGAAACGTCACTATTGCCATCTATTGAGAGGAATATATAAATCACTAGTGTGCCAAGTATTATGATTTTATTCAAGAACTAGAGAAGTTAACCAAAATAAGCAAAAAATAGTAGCGCACCTTTCTAATATTTATTACAATTCTATTTACAAAAGCCAGAAATATTACAATTTTTTTTTTTGGCATTGGCTTTCGCCATACAGCCAGCACTATCTGTGTGTGATTTTCTGTTTATTAGCTTCTAATAACATTTAATCTCTGACTAAAAAAAAAGTTATACCTTGCTTAAATTAAAAGTGTCTTTAGTTATCATCATCCAACACATTCACACGATGCCGGGGTGCCAATCCCGGCTCAGACCACCCACCAATAGCGGTGGCTCCCGTTTATGTACAATATTTACATTATGTACATCGTGCAGGAAGACGGGTCCGCACGACCAGAAGTCGCCACCTCTGGTCGGCATTGGTTCCCCCGTACCTCATTCATACACAACATGCATACCTGACTGACCTAAACGGACACATTCATGCCAATAAATACATTTATTCTAATAATGAATACATTCATACTGATACATCTGAATTAACTCGCTAAAACTATATTTACTCTACATAAATAAATGAATACATATGTGGGGTGCCCCAATGATGCAATAATGTGATGTATGGTATGTCGATTCGCATAGAGAATCGATATATAGAGACTACATAGAGAATCGAATCGGGGAGGTTAAGCATATGGAGGAAAAAAAGACGATGAGCCAGTGAAGACGACTTTATTATTTGTGACGTTTATTTTATGTTGTTTGTGTTTCAATTATTAAAACAGTTATATTATTATTATTATTCTCATTTAATTCCTACGCATATATAAATGAATAATATATAATACATACACACACACACACACATATATATATATATATAATAATACATATATGAATAAATAATAAATAAATACGTACATACAAATACATATATACATATTTACAAACCTCTATATAAACCCATCTTCTTAACTAGTCACATTGTACATACCTCTGGATGGCGGATCCTACCATCCTAGACTCATTCATTCTTCATTCACACTTTTAAATACATACTCCCTTTACATTCATGCAGTAACTATTCACATCCTGCGAAAATTATATACAAACTTTTCTTTCCTTCCTCTAGCCTTAACCTATGATAAAACTATAATACAATCATTCCTCCAATCATAAATCATCCATTGGCGTAAATCAATATCAGGTGTAACTTTCAGCTACATGTATATTTACTAGTCATTTCTACTAAAGATTTCAGCACATAGATGTTGCTAGAAAATAATATCTCTTCATATTGAAAAGAGGCGTCTAAATACTTGTAAAGTTTGTCTAACATTTCGTTTCTTTCTTCTTTATAAAGTGGACAGATCATTACTACATGTTTAAAATCTTCTTCTTCCTTACATTTCGCACATAAAGGGGAAGATCTTTTATTAATTCTGTGCAGGTAGATCCGCAAATTGCGTGGTTCGACCTCAACCTGCAAATTGCTGCGGTTTCACTATTATTGATACCGTTTCCATTAAACCATGGGATTTTAGGTAATTTCTGCACAAACGTACCTTTGATGCCACTGCTATAGTCTGTGCCATTTTTGTAATTAAACCCCTTATATCTGTAAGTGGTAGTCTATAACCTCCCCTTTCTCCGTGTTCAGTGGCTCCCTTCGCCAGTGTGTCGACAGTTTCATTTGCTTTAATACCATAGTGACCTCTTACCCAAACAAAATTTATACATACCCCTTTTTCTTTAAGAAGGGCTATAAGCTCAACTATTTCAGCAACATTATGGTTCAAACCTGGATGGTTGTCTAAATGTGATAATTTGTGCAATGCACTCTTGCTGTCACTCAGTATGGAATATTTCTTCCCGGCCAGGGTATTTATGTATTTTAGTGACATCAGAATTGCAATCAGCTCGGCTGTATACACGGACGCATTATCATCTAGCTTAGCAATCATAAAATAATTGCGAAGCGGATCGTATACGGCGCTTCCGACTTTGTTATTGACTTTTGATCCACCTGTGTATAAACAATATGTCCCCGAATAATGAGTAGAAAGGTAATGTGCTAGTACTGTATTCCTCATACCTTCCGGCACAATATTCAAGTCAAAGGAAGTATTAACTTGTATCTCACTTAAAAGGTATTCGTATTTCAATGTGTAATTAGGTAACTTAATGTGAGTGCATACATTTTTTCTAAAGGCAGAAATTCTAATAAAACTTTCCGTAAAAGGAGGGGTATTCTTTTTTAACTTAGTAAGGACTTTAGTGTTCAGTTGGCAGATTTGGTTGTAAATTCTCATATTGCCTCCTAACATTTTTAGCACATATTTGTCAGACAGTACCTGCATTCTGTAAGTGAGGGGCATTTCACAAGCCTCCGCGAACATCACGAGTATAGGGGTACTATTTAGAAACCCTAAACAAAGTCTCAAACATTTATTTTGTAAAATTTGAAGGGGTTTGAGTATAGACTTGCTGGTCTGGCCATAGAGGAAACACCCATAGTCCAGTACCGCTCTTATTGTCGCCCTGTAGAACATAAGGGACACCTCTGGGTCTGCTCCTCACTTCCTATGAGAATACATTCTCAGAATATTAAAATATTTCTCAACCATCAATTCAACATTTTCGATATGCTTTTTCCAATTAAGGATTTTATCCAGTGTGATCCCTAAAAATTTGGCGAACAGTTTACATGGAAACGGCCATTTCGATAATTGTACATTACCAGGTAGACCTAATCTCCTCTTTCTGGTAAAAGGGCAAATGACTGATTTTGTTTCTGACAACGACAAACCATTCACAAAGGTCCAATTCCTCTAAAGCTCGCTTAGGGGCCCTCCCTTACTCTCCATCCTTTGGACATGGCCAAACCAACGTAATCTGCCTTCTTACTTCTAGTAAGAGGAACTATTGTAATCGTGTCAAATTTTCGATATCGAGTTTTCACCCGAAATACACGTTCGAGATCCCCTGAATAAAAAAAAAAGTGGTTTTTAGAAAATGGTTGTGTTGTGTATGTATGTATATATGTGAACAGCATAGCTAAAAAACGAAATATCGTAGAAAGTTCAAACTCTATATTCTTCCGTTTAGGTATCACCATGGGATCCGACAGTAGGTTATCTGTCAAAATTCCTCAACCGGAAGTACCACTTTACTGAATTTTTTTTTTTTTTTACTTTTTTGCGATTATCTCAAAAATGACCCCAACGATTTTCTTGAAACTTAGTATATCAACTACACATACAAAGAGCTACTACTTTTACTTAAAACATTTCTCCAGGAAAATTCATTAAGGCACTTATTTAAGGGTTGGATTTTTCTCCCAAAGTGCTCTTTCAGTTTACTATATAATTCTGTCGGCTATACAGTATTAATTAGAATTAAATGTGTTGTAGAAATTCCGAGTTTGAAGAAAATCGGATGACCGAAAGTGCGTTTTTACTGAGTTGTATTTTTCAGTTTTCTGGTATTTTCTCTAAAACGGCTCCAACGAATTTCTTTAAACTAAGAATGTGAACTACACATACAAAGAGCTGCAATTTTTATTTGAAATATTTCTCCTGGTAAAGTCATTTAAGAGTGAGTGGGTAGGGTGGAAGGGCGGGGTTATGTTTCCCACTAAAGTCCTATCATAGTTGATTGTACAATACTACCATCTAAACAAAATTAATTAGAAATTGCCAAAATTCTGGGTTTCAAGAAAATTAGTAAATCGTAAGTGCGTTTTTACTGAACAGTTTTTTTTCCAGTTTTCGACAAATTTCATCAATTACAATTTTGAAAACTAGAATAAGAGAAAGTTATATGAGTGTTTCACACCAGATTTTTTTTATTCTTTATAAAGGCCACTAGGTCAGGCTCAGAGAAACACATTCCAAGTTCACTATTGGTCTTTTATCTCATATTTCCCCTTCGCGAACGGGACCAAATATTCACCTCAACACTTTTCGGTCCCATGTATTCAGTATCCCCTCTACCGTCCCCGTCATTACCCATGTCTCACTGGCAGAAATCTTCGTGGTACTTAAACGGAATACGAAGTTTAAGCTTCCTAAAAAAAAACAAAAAAAAAAACACTTTTTCCGTTTCAGGAAATACATATTTCAAAATATGTATTTGCGATAAAATTTTTGAAAATTTGTCACGATCGTAAGCCTTCCTCTTACTAGCAGTAAGGGAATGTAATGGGATCCGAATCATTAAAGAAGATTCATAAGATTCGAAGAGCGGAGAAGCACACATTAAATGAATCAAAATTCAGTTACTCTCCACCTAGGCCAGACTAGGATGGAAGAGTTCGATTTATATCCATTCTCTCTAACTCTCTCTCCTTCTCACATCCATTATAGAAAAGTAATTTGTTAGTTTCCGGTATTTTATCCGTCGTAGCATGCATATTGGTTTTGTTCCTGACCGGTTTCGGATATTCATCCATCGTCAGAGCAAATTTACCAAGTTCGTGTAGAGAGTTCACTTCAACGAATTTGTTCTGTAGAACTTCACCTTGGTTGGTTTGTATATATGTGTGAGGTAAAGGTTATGTTTACTACTGTAATGTGTTTTCATGACAAGGTGGAATTATATAAATTGTGATTAGGCATTAGAAAAATAGTGTGTATAATAGCTTGGTTTTTGAAGATCCTTTATAACTAATGTTTAAGACGTTGTTAAGCATGCTCATGTTTTATCAAGTCATTTTCATGGGGGTGTGGTGTTGAAAGTTTATTTCAGGAGTAAACTGCACTAATAAGATTAGATAAATTTTAAGGAAAGGCAATGCAAAATTTATGGACAGTGAAAAGTTTTGTACAAGTAAGAAATAAATGTGAAAAAGAAGCAGGGTTAGTATAAGAGAACATGTAAGTAAATTGATATGTAAGAAGGTTGTAGCAAACCAGCAAATTGGAAGTACGATTATAGTACAGATTATTTGCATGATATATTTAAAATCTCCTACTGTGCCCTATTAAAAATACCTTTACAAATGCCACCACATCTCTCCCAACATATTCTTAATGTAATTTAAATACAAATTAATATCATTTAAAATAAGCATGATAAATAATAACGCACACATTTGATTCCCTTTATTACTAATTTAAAATCATCTCCAATTTGCTGGTTTGCTACCATCTTCTAAAGGGGCCCATACACTATGCAATTTGTTGTACAACTTGGTTGGTTGTATAAAATGTTGGAAGGTGTATGGGCAGGTTGCATGTTGCAGGTTGCATGTCATATTTCCATTTACAAACGGTTGGATAAAATCAAAAACGAGTAGATTTTTTGTGGGCGTGGCTTATTGTTGTAGAACATGTTTGGACGTGTATGGGCCTGTTGTACAATTTTACTTCCAACATTAGTTGATGACAAAGACAGAATACTAATAACCTAATACAGTACAACCTTCTCCATAAGCATAGTTAATCAATTCATTAAAACGAGATAATAAAATAGAAATATATATATAAATAACAATTAATAAAATAAATGGAGAAAAAAATAAAATAAAAAGTATATAATGTGCATTAAAATAATTCACATAAAATTAATATCTAAAATATAATAACAGATGTAAAAATAATCACATGACAAATACGTCAGAACCTAAAGAGCGGTAAGAACCTACATGAACTTGCACTAGTAGCTTACTGAAGTTTGTACAACAGTTGTTGAAACCGTCGCATAGTGTATGGACTCCTACCATTTCAAGTTGTACAACCTGGTTTTACAACAAGTTGCA
>JAAEAF010010054.1:0-38745 GCA_011037195.1 Triatoma infestans
AATATCATAAATCAATTTTCATTTATAATAAACAATTTGGGATAATGTTAATTTCCTGTAAAATAAAATGTGATTTACATTTGTAATTAAGGCGTGGATGGGATGATTTAAAAATAAAAAAGATAAAAGGTGAATGAATAATATAGTGTCTAATACACATGATGAATAAACATGGAGGTAGCAACAAAGCAGGTTATAAAGCGGAGAGATGTTAATCAATCTATTTATAATTCATATTGGGTGACATAGCACTTGTTTATAAATGATAATAGTGTTTATTTGTTTAATGATTGTTATTATTATGATTTCTATTTGTTTTTAAACACATATTTCCCAAAGTAATAAATAATTAATCAGATATAATTAAAATTTTAGGATTTTGACGTCTTTCAATTTGCAATAAAAATACAAACCCTCTATAATTTGTATGGTTAAGTATATTATTCAGGGCTTATTTTGACAATCGAATTAGCATAACACAAAGACAAAAAAGTTTTTCCTAATTAAATTTACTTACCGTTCCAGGTGCTTGAAATTGAATTTTCACAAGAACACATGTTAGAGGTCCGCTAAGAAAGAAAAAAAAGTCTGGTTAAAACATTCACATAACTTTCTCTTACTCCTTTTGATACAATTATATATAAAATGACAAATTTTCTTTAAAGTCAAGTTTCACATAAATATAGAGATGGTGGGGGATAAGTACCAACCTACATAAACTTGGCAAAGTTTGCATACCAAGGTTTAAAGAAAATTGTTATAGTCGCTTTCGAGAAAATTCCAAAAAAAAAAATATTCTGTAAAATTTGTACAGAAGTGGTTTTTAGAGGAAAGCTTAACGTTATTGTTTCTCCAGAATCTTCCAAAAAAATCAATTTTCTCAGTATACGTACAGACAGTTTATGAAGTTTAAAGAAAATCGTTGGAGTTGTTTTTGTGAAAAACTGAAAAAAGAAGCATTCAGTAAAGTAGCACTTTCGGTTGATGGATTTTGCCCAAAACTTCGTGTCAAATGCGGTGGTAGTAATTAAACGGAGTGCCAAATTTGAGCTTCCTGCGATTTTTCATTTTTGAGATTGTATTATGTATGTGAACAGAATATCTGAACTCGCAGGACTTTGCCCCAAAACTCAACCTGAAATGCTCGACTTTGTTGAATTTTTTTTTTTTCTCGCAATATAAGAAAAAGAACTTTGCATTCTGACTTTAACAAATTTTAGATTATATTTTTTATTTGTAACATTTGTCCAAGAAAATTAATTTACTGCAACAACTTTAACTTCATTTTGGGAAAAATTGGTTAGGAGTTCTTGGGGGGGGGGGGGGGCTCTGTGACATTAGGACTACTCAAAACTTTCATTACAAGTTTTGCCGGATGATGGAGAGTGATGCTGTCTGGGTGGATTACAATACAATCATGTTCAGATAACTCTTTATGCCCTAAAAATCAATGTTGCATCCCCATCATCTATCTATCTTTATGAAATGATATGATTTCTGTAAAAATTCCAAGTTTGTAGCCAGTTTACGATATATTGCTTCAAACAAGAGTAAATTTAATTTAAGCAGGTATTCGTACAGTTTACGATATATTGCTTCAAATAAGCGTAAAATAAATTTAAGCAGGTATATATATATTTATACCAAGTATGTGGCAATATTAACAATAATTATTAGTTTTATTAAATCCAGTTATTAACAAAGGTTACAGCAGTGGCGGCTACTGGTATTCGCGATTGAACCCCCCCCCCCAACTATTTGAAAGAAACAATAAAATTAAATAAAAAAAGTAACTACTTAATTTTCATATTTTTATTTTATTTCATATTTCAATTTCAAAAAAATATTTTCATTTTTATATTAGTTACAAACATTAGTCACAATAAAAATAGTATATATTGCCTGATTTATAGAATTGTATAATATATCAAATCAAATCCATGTATGATGGATGTGAGAAAATAAACATTAATTCGTTGACAAAATCGGAGAATCAGACATAAAAGAATAGGAGGTACGTATCAGTTTAGGAGCTCACTTTAATGTGTTTGTCTAGTGAATTGTGGGTATAATACGCATATATACCAGGAGATCTATAAAGTGCAGGAATTTGGAGGCTTACAGTTAGCCGTCACGCTGGAGAATTTAATATATATATATAAACATTTCTTTGTGTTAGTTTAGAGATGTGTACATTTTCTTATATTCTTATTAACTTTTTTAAAATAAGTTTGGGGGTTACTGGCGCATTGAACGTTGAACGAACTTACCCGAAGTTTTTTGCACATTCTACATTGCACTATAACGGCGTTACTCGTATTCGTTATTTTTTGAGATGTGATGTGCCTGTGCCAATGTGAGGAGTTTTATACTTTATGTATTATTTTTATAATTATAAAAATTCGATGTTTGTATTGGTACTTAAAACATCACTAAGATATATAACCCAGCAAAGAATCGATGCTAACTCAATGACATTTCCTTTGAACCGATACACTTTTAGATAATAAAAATTTCCGTTAAGTTAACCACTTAATTTTCGAACTCAAACGGTACAACTCTTTTTTTCACAGTTCTTCTCTGGGTGCACAGTGACAGATTTATTGTTAATTTAACATATTTAATTGTAGGGCAGGGATGCAAGTTTTACCTGGCCAAGCTAGCCAAGCTGCTAATAATGATAGGTAAATTTAAAAAAATATGTTGATCCTCCACATATCTAAGTCAGGAGCCGCCACTGGTTTACAGATCAAATATTTGAGTAAAGGTTTCATTCTAATAAAGTGTTTTAACATTTTACGAGCCACTTAACCTCACTGCCCAATTTAATATAAAGAACAGCCGTGCTGACGTCTCTGAATGGCGTTAGTGTGTGTACACAGTGTGTGCAAACTCCATTTACTGTTATCCGTTTTAACTATTTATCTTGGAGATTTTCTTCCTAATTATTAGTTAAAGCAAAAATATTGACGAGTTTGTCTTTATAAAATAAAAATAAAAAATCTCCCTCCCCCAAGGTCACCATCATTCTGTTATTATTATTTTAATAATGTAGCGGAAATAAAATCTAAAACAATTATTACAACTATCTCAATTAGTTCCCCCCCCCAAAAAAAACCCTCTAATAACTCTACTTAATAGTTTCCGTTGAATTTCCATCGTTCATAAAAAGATTTGGTAAGTGACATTATACTCACAACGACTTCTTTTCTTACTGCTGTTAAGAGGAAATACTGTAAACAAATTAAGTTTTTACTAGAAATACAGCTTTCTCTCTCTCTCTCACCCTATGTATGTATATATATATGTGTGTGTGTGTGTGTGTGTGTGTGTGTAAATGACGAAATTTGCTGGAGGTTCTAATAAACTGTCATCGCATTCTAGAATGTGTTGTCAATGATATATGTATATACGTATACAATAGTGTTGAGGCGAAAAATAAACGTGTGAAACACACACGACTTTCTCTTACTGCAAATATACCAGATTTAAGTGACAAATTTCCTTCCCATTTCTGCAAATGTTTGCTGGCCTTCCGTATTGTATCAGTTGGAGAATCTGAACTTAATAAAATGACATTTTTGATGAAATCATCACTCCCCCTCCTCCAAAACTTCTTTAAATGATCTTTTTAGAAAAAAAGATCTCAATAAATAGGTCTCTCTCTGGATTCATAGTACAGCTGTAACATGGATTCATAACAACTTTAATGAATGTGTCGGTATTTTTATGGATACATTCTTAGAAAAGTGAAATAACTTCAGTTTTGGACCAACTTCCGGCCAACTGATTTTCTTCGAATTCAGAATTTTGACGATATATTTTTAATTATTATTATGTAATAGTAGAATTGTATATAATAAACTACAATAGCACTTTAGAAGAAAACATAACCCCGTCTCCCTCTTTCAAAAGTCACCTTAAATAAATTTTTCCTGAGAAATGTTTCAAATAAAAGATGTTTGTTTGTTTGTTTGTTTGTGAATGTGAGTTGAAAGAAAATCTTGATACGTAAGATCTTGCTGTATCCAATGGTAGTACCTAAATGGAATGTCAAGTTTGAACTTTGTGCGATTTTTCGTATTTCAGCTATGCTGTTCACGTAAACACACAGACCATTTTCTGAAAACCATTTTTTGGACTCAGGGGACCTCAAAACATGTATTTCCGGTGAAAACTCGATATAAAAAATTTGGCACGATCGCACTACTTCCGCTTACTAGGAGTTGGAGAAATTAAAAATATAAAAAAATATTGTATGATGACAGTTATTAATTATAGGTGTAAGAATTTATTTTTTTTCTTTATTGAACGTGCTCCAAAAAATTGTATTTTTAGTATTTAAATCCACAACTGCTAATCTGTTGCAATCAACATTTAATGCATGATGCTATCACAAGTGGTTGCATTCAGCTTTTTTTTACCAGATAATATGTAATCGCTATTTAATTTTAAAACATTAACAGTTACTTCACATCTAATATTTGACCACATTGCGGTTGTAGGTCGCTAGGTTTTATAAATTAACAAACAATTAAATTAATTCATTAGCTTACGGAATTATTAATAATAACACTGCTTGGACGGGCGTTAAAGAAGGTAGTATACCTAACTTGAACACCTAAGGGGTCGTAAGTGTAGCGCCCTACGTCAAAACCAACAAAGCTTCTATAAATTTAATTTAAACTAACCCAAAAACCCTTCAAAAATCAATTATTTGGGGGGAGAGGTATGTTTCAAATAAAAGTGATAAATAGTATACGAATGTAATGAAAATCGTTTGGAGCCATTGTCGAGAAAATCCTTGAAAAACTGGACAAAAAAATCATTGAATTAAGTTACACTTCCGATTGATGGATTTTGACCGAAACCTTGTATCAGATGAGGAGTTAGTGTCTAAACGGAATATCAAGTTTGAGCTTCCTGCCCTTTTTACCTATTGAGATATTTTGTTAAAACACGCAACATACATACCAACCATTCGCCATACATACCAACCAGTTTTTTCTTACTTTGGGAAACTTGAAATATGTATTTTCAGTGAAAACACAATTTTCAAATTTTGACATGTCGGAGTAAGAGAATATAACTAAAATTATAATCTTATATTTACATAATGAGTATGCAAAATTTAAAGAACGCACCGGAAGTTGGAATTTTCTCGAAAAACTGCTATAACGATTTTATTTAAATTAGGAATGCTAAGTAACTGACTTTATCACTATTAATTGAATCATTTTTCAGAAAAAATGATTTTAAAGCATTCTAGGCGAATATGTCACGTCAGAAGATTTTAAATTTTTGCTGATGCTACAATGTAATCGCATTCAAGTACTAGTTGCTAAATAGATCGGCATTAATTGCAGGGAGAGGAAGTGGTATAGGTATATTCACATCTGAATTTTACGTTCTCTCACTTCAAGTAAGATTCCAATCGCAGAGTTTGCACCGGAAATACTATTTTCTGGCGTTTAAACAAAACATCTCAAAAACTAAAAATTGCAGGAAGCTCAGAGATGGTATTCCGCCTAGGTTGTACTATCGTAAGTGACTCGAAAGTTTCCACAAAATGGTAACCGGAAGGACAAACTATATTAACCGGAAGTGCGACTAACTGAATGTTTTTTTTTCCAGTTTCATGGAAACTGTTCAGACGATTTTCTTTAAACTTCTAATCTATTCACATACATAAATACCTATCACTTTTATTTGTCACAGTTTGCCGTGATGTCACAGATTTATTGGGGGTTCTGGGGGAACAACGTTTAGCTTGCCTCTGAAGTGCCACTTCCATATATAATGTATAAGTGTAACACCAGTACAACACTAATAGAAGACAGAAGCATTGCTAGAATTTAGCATTGCTGAAATAAATCTGTTAACAAGAAGTGCAATTTTACAGAATAGAATTTTGAGTTTTTTGCCCCAACGATTTTCTTTAAACTTGAAGGCTAATTGCACATTTATAAACCTAACCTTTTTTTTTAATTATTTATCCCCAAAAATCGATTGTAGATGATTGTGGTGTTAAATTTCAATCATTATATGATTTGATTCATTGTTACTGGCACGCTCTTGTGGACTATAATGTAATCACTTCTCTATCTGCCTGGGGTGGTAGGATGGTACTTGTTTCCCCATCACCTAAATTGGTAAAATTGGTGGTTTAAAGAAAATTTGCAATTTTATACAATATGATTGTATTACCAGGAGTTGAAGAATGAGTGCGGTTGTATTACCAGGAGTAGGAGAATGTTGTGCGATTGTATTACCAGGAGTAGGAGAATGTCGTGTGATTGTATTACCAGGAGTAGGAGAATGTAGTGTGATTGTATTACCAGGAGTAGGCAAATGTCGTGTGATTGTATTACCACGAGTAGGAGAATGTCGTGTGATTGTATTATCAGGAGTTGGAGAATGTAGTGTGATTGTATTATCAGGAGTAGGAGAATGTCGTGTGATTGTATTACCAGGAGTTGGAGAATGTAGTGTGATTGTATTATCAGGAGTAGGAGAATGTTGTGTGGTTGTATTACCAGGAGTAGGAGAATGTTGTGTGATTGTGTTACCAGGAGTAGGAGAATGTAGTGTGAGTGTTTTACCAGGAGTAGGAAAACGTCGTGTGATTGTATTACCAGGAGTAGGCAAATGTCGTGTGATTGTATTACCAGGAGTAGGAGAATGTTGTGTGATTGTGTTACCAGGAGTAGGAGAATGTAGTGTGAGTGTATTACCAGGAGTAGGAGAATGTAATATGATTGTATTATCAGGAGTTGGAGAATGTAGTGTGATTGTATTATCAGGAGTAGGAGAATGTCGTGTGGTTGTATTACCAGGAGTAGGAGAATGTCGTGTGATTGTATTACCAGGAGTAGGAGAATGTCGTGTGATTGTATTACCAGGAGTAGGAGAATGTAATGTGATTGTGTTACCAGGAGTAGGAGAATGTCGTGTGATTGTATTACCAGGAGTAGGAGAATGTCGTGTGATTGTATTACCAGGAGTAGGAGAATGTTGTGTGATTGTGTTACCAGGAGTAGGAGAATGTAGTGTGAGTGTATTACCAGGAGTAGGAGAATGTAATATGATTGTATTATCAGGAGTTGGAGAATGTAGTGTGATTGTATTATCAGGAGTAGGAGAATGTCGTGTGGTTGTATTACCAGGAGTAGGAGAATGTCGTGTGATTGTATTACCAGGAGTAGGAGAATGTCGTGTGATTGTATTACCAGGAGTAGGAGAATGTAATGTGATTGTATTACCAGGAGTAGGACAATGTCGTGTGATTGTTTCAAAACAGATTTTTTTTAAATGCGGTAAAAGATGGCAAAATGGGACCACAATATTTTGTGTATATGTATATAAAATTGGAATTTTGTCGAAAACGGTTGCAACAGTTTTCTTTAAACTTAGAATGTTGACTGCACTTCAAAATTGTTTTTAGCAGGAGGGTTGCAAAGGAATCTATGGCAGAGCAGAGGTATATAATTTAATATAATTGTGAATTTAACTTCAATTAAAGATAGTGTTTGCATATATGTAGAATTCTATATGTGGAATTCCCTAGCAGGCGACTTGCTACTTAACATGTGAGTCCTTGGAAATGTGCACGTCCTTTCACAGTCAACAGTTTAGGTTTTATATAATCGATCTGTGCTGTCGATTGCATTAATATTTTTTTTTATTATTAAACTATTTTATAAAAGAATTTGCCAAACATTTGTAACTACCTTACGATTTCAATTAGAACGTTCATTATAATTCCCGATAAACCGATTCAGATTTGTAGAGTGACTGGCCGCAAATTTTAATCCATTGATCCTTAAATCCACAAATCTAAATTTAGTTGTAAGTGCTCGGTATCCTGTAGTCTATATTCATAGATTTCATGTAATCTCTTCCCTACTACAGACTTTTCAACCCCATCCTAAAGACAATTTCCTAAAGGCAGTCAGCAATCCAAGTTTAAAGAAAACTGTTGTAACCGTTTACGACAAAATTTCAGAAAATACATCAACAACCTACACTACCTACAGACAACCTACCTAACAACCTACACTACCTACAGACAACCTACCTAACAACCTGCACTATAGATTTTCCCGGGAAAATACATTTGAAAGCTGTTATTGGTTTGATGTGGTGATGTTATGTTTTCCACCTATGATTCCATGTTTGCTATGATTTCAGTATACCTATTATACCATTCTATCAACTAGATAATATTAATTACAATTAAATATGTTACCTAAATTCCAAGTTTTGAAGAAAACAGGTCACCGGAAGTGCAACTTTACTGAACAGTATTTTCAGATTTTTTGCCACTTTACCATACATACACCAACGAGTCTCATTAGACTCAGTATACTAACCATACATACAGAGACCTTTCACTTTTTATTTTATTTTTACTTTCTCTTACTCCTTTTACTGTAATCGTGTAAAATTTTCGATATCGAGTTTTCACCAGAAATATCCGTTTTGAGGTCCCCTGAGTGCAAAACAGCGGTTTTTAGCAAATGGTCTGTGCAGGTGTGTGTGTGTCTGTGTATGTGGACAGCCATAGCTCAAAAACCAAAAACCGTGAAAGTTGAAACTTGATATTCCGTTTAGGATCTGACAGTACGTTATCTGTCAAAATTCCTTAACCGGAAGTACCACTTTACTAGTCGGTTTTTTCCTTTTGGTTCCGACGATTTTCTTTAAACTTGGTCCATCAACTACACATACAAAGAGCTACCACTTTTATTTGAAACATTTCGCTGGGAAAATTCATTTAAGGGCAGTTATGGGGGAGGGTTGGGGTTAGGTTTTCATCTAAAGTGCTATTTCAGTTTTTTAGACAATTCTGCCATCTAAATAATGTTAATTAGAATTGAATATGTTGTTGAAATTCCGAGTTTGTAAAAACGGAAGAGCTCTTCGGATAACCGGAAGAGCGTTTACTTTTAACAGTTTGCTAAATGATTTTTTCACTTTTTCGCGATTTTCTCAAAAATGGTTCCGACGATTTTCTTGAAACTTCATGTTTAAACTAAACATACAAAGATCTACAACTTTTATTAAAAATATTTCTCTGTGAAAATTCATTTAAGAACACTTTAGGGGAGGGGAGGGGTTATGTTTTTCTCTAAAGTGCTATCATAGTTGATTATACAATTCTGTCACCCAAACAAAATTAACTAGAAATACATAGATGGGCAAAATTCCGAGTTTCAAGAAAATTAGTAAACCGGAAGTGCGCTTTACTCAATAGTTTTTTCAGTTTTCCACGAATTTCATTAAATTTGGTACACAAACTAAAATTTGTCAGTTATAATTTTGAGAACTGGAGTAAAAGTTGTGTGTGTTTCACACCATATTTTGTTTTATTTATTTTTATTTTCTGGGGGAAAAATTATTTTTGGTGAAGTGTTCTTCTGGGCATGCAGGCTGGAAAAACACGCTTTTCTAAACAAAAACATAAAAGTCGTTTTATTTAGTTTCTCACACTGATATTACATTGAAGACAATTAAACATATAATTAGAGAATTAGAAGTTTGAAGAAAATTTGTCATTTATAACTTTGTAAATTACAGTAAGAGAAAGTCATGTAAGTAGCCAGAATTTAATCGTGAAAGATTCGAAAACTTGACAAGTTCGTAATACTTCCTCTTATAGGAGAAAGTCATGTAAGTGTTTCATAGCTAGAATTTAAACGTGAAACGATTCGAAAACTTGACAAGTTCGTAATACTTCCTCTTATAGGAGAAAGTCATGTAAGTGTTTCATAGCTAGAATTTAAACGTGAAACGATTCGAAAACTTGACAAGTTCGTAATACTTCCTCTTATAGGAGAAATTAAAAAGAGAAATTCTTGCGCACTGTAGGCATTAAATTTGCATATATATATGTGGGGATGAATATTTGAGCGAGGGGGCCGACTTTGGCAGTGTTGCCACCTAGAGAGGGAACAATGAAGGTTATATCCAGTTTATGGTCTGAGAGAGATGAAAAAAGGTTAAGTTGTTAAATATTATGTGAATTAAAGAAGTGCTGTTTGCTTTAAGTATTTTTATAACCAAAAGTTGTTAGCTATCTATAAAGATTGTAAAGTAATAATTATATGAAAGTCTCGCTATGTGTATATTCAGAATTTAATTAAACATTGATTGTTTTTGAACAGACGGCTTCTTATTATCACAATTACTATAATTTCAATCCTACATTTTGGGGGCCGTTCCAGGATTGAATTAAGACAGGATAATAGGAATAGATGATATAATCAAGTTTAAAACTGAAGAAATTTTGTTAATCTGGATCACAAGGTTAGTCTTACGTTTTCTAATTTCTATACAGCGAAAGCAAAATTTCTTTCATTTCTTATTTACAATGGTTGATATAAAAAGTAAAGAAAATCCAAATAATGTCCATGGAGATACAGAAGAGGAATTAACGGTTGAAAAAATCATATCAATGAACGTGAATCAATTAAGAGAGGAGCTACAAAAACGTAACTTATTTGCTGATGGGAAAAAATCGGAGCTGTTGGTCAGATTATTAGAGTTTATTAAAGGAGAAAATTTGTTTGGTGATGAAGTGGAGGAGAAGGAAGATAAAGTGAATAAGAGGGTTGAAAATGTAGCTGAGTGCTTTAATGTTAACAAGCCAAAATTAGAAATTAATCAATTTTCTGTGAGAGATGTTGAAGAAAGTCTTTGCTATTTTTCCGGAGACGATAAATTGCCTATCGAGAAATGGATAACGGATTTTGAAGACATGAGCTCTTTATTAAAATGGAGTGAATTACAGAATCTTGTTTACGCTAAACGTCTGTTAAAAGGGTCCGCTAAGCAATTTATCACCTACGAAAAGAATATCACATCTTGGACAACTTTGAAAATTAGATTGAGAAAGGAGTTTAAAAAAGAAATAAATAGCGCCCTAATTCACTCTCAATTAAATAGACGAAAAAAACAAGTGCATGAAAGTTATAGACAGTACATTTATGCCATGCAGGAGATAGCCAGCCAAGGAGATATAGAAGAGAACGCCTTAGTATATTACATAATTAAAGGTATTCAAGACGAACAGTGCAATAAAGTTATTTTATACAGCGGCAATAATCTCGATGAATTGAAAACTAAGTTAGAGATCTATGAAAGCATGAAAGAACATTATGTTCCAAAGAAAGACAGAACTAGAACACACCTACCAAGTAAATCAAATAATCATCGCGAAGCAACTCTGAAAAAAAGTCGTTGTTTCAGATGCGGGTCTGAAGAACACAATATCAAGGAGTGCCCTCATGTGGACAGAGGCCCGAAGTGCTTCAGATGTAACGAATTTGGGCACATAGCCTCAAATTGCGCCAAGAAAGTAACAGGAAAAATCAGATAACCTGTATAAGAAGTTCAAACTACAAATTAATTAAAGTCTACATTAATGGTCATTGTTGTGAAGCACTAGTCGACACAGGAAGTGATGTAAACATAATTAGAGAAGATTTTTATACAGAAATAGGTCAGCCACCATTACGGCGAAGTGATAAAACATTCTTTGGCCTAGGAAATGTGGAGACAAATTCTAGGGGTCTAATAAATCTGAAAGTAACTATAGGAGAAGACGAGTATAAAAGTGATTTTTATGTGATTTCTGAATCTTTGATCAACTTCAAATTAGTTTTGGGACAGGAAATATTAAAAGATACAGAAGTGAACATAAAGGATGGTTGTATAACGATTAAAAAGTTAGGTGAGACCAATGAAGTACCAAAGAAGGAAGAAAGAGAATTAATGTTAGTCTTAATGGGAGAAGAAAATAAGATAGATATTACAATGCCAGAGAACTACAGAAGCAAAATAGAATCATTAATTGAAAGATACAACCCTGTCGAAAAGGTACAGTCAAATATTGAGACGAGAATAATTCTAGAGGACAAAAGCCCAATTCAACAACAACCTAGAAGATTAGCTCCAAAAGAAAAAGAAATATTAAACCAACAAATGGCTAGAAAAAGGGATAATTCAACCAAGTACAAGTGAATACTCAAGCCCTGTGGTCATAGTTCCCAAGAAGAATGGTCAGTATCGAGTCTGCATAGATTATCGGCAATTAAATAAAAAAATGAAAAGAGACAGATTTCCAATGCCGTTGATAGAAGATTGCATCGACGCTTTAGCCGGCACCAACGTCTTTTCCGTATTGGATTTGAAAAATGGATTTTTTCACGTCCCCATGGCCAAAGATAGTCGAAAATTTACCTCTTTTGTGACACCTGAGGGGCAGTATGAATTCCTTAAATCCCCTTTTGGACTATGCAATAGCCCTACTAATTTTCTGAGGAGAATTAAAGAAGCATTCAGTGATCTGATCAAAAGGAAAGTAGTTGTAACATATATGGATGATCTGATAATTCCTGGGAATAATGAAGAAGAAGCCTACAAGAAGTTGCAAGAAGTCCTGAAGACAGCAGAAGAAAACGGATTCTCTATTAATTGGCACAAGTGCGCCTTCATGCAGCGACGAGTTGATTTTTTGGGACATGTGATTGAGAATGGCCGTGTTTACCCTTCTGAGACTAAAATAGAAGCAGTACGAAACTTTCCACAGCCTAAAACTAAGAAACAACTCCAAAGCTTTTTAGGACTCACTGGGTATTTTAGAAAGTTTGTCAGAGATTATGCTAAGATTGCGCGACCATTGTCAGATTTGCTTAAGAATGAGAACGTTTTTTGTTTTAGAGAAGAACAGCAAATAGCTTTTAAGCAGTTGAAGAATGTACTCTGTCAAAAGCCTGTTTTGAGAATCTTCGATCCGGAAGCGGAGACCGAGTTGCATACAGATGCAAGTCAAGTAGGTTATGGAGCTATGCTCTTGCAGAAAGGAAGAAACGAAAAACACTTCCATCCAGTTCATTACATGAGCATGAAGACCTCAGATGCAGAAAAGAAATATTACTCATACGAACTTGAAGTATTAGCTGTGACGAAAGCTCTACAAAAGTTTCGTGTATATTTACTTGGACTGCAATTTAAGCTAATTACCGACTGTTCAGCATTCCAACAGACTCTTTCCAAGAAAAATATTTCCCCGAAAATTGCCAGATGGGCCTTGGCCATAGAAGAGTTTAATTGCAGGATAGAACATAGGTCAGGAGAACGAATGAGACACGTAGACGCATTAAGCCGAATCCCAGTATATGTTATAGAAGGCGGAATTACTGAGGCGATTCGGAGGGAGCAAGACAAGGAGGAACGCTGAGAACCGTAAAGAATTTGTTATAAAAGGGACCATACAAAAATTACTTTGTTGAAAACGGATTATTGAAAGCAAAAATCGAAGATAGGGACGTAATTGTTTTACCATCATCTATGCAAGTAGAGGTCATCAAAATGACACATGAAAATGGACACTTTGGGGTAAGGAAGATGGAAGAAAAGATAAAAGAAGAGTACTTCATTCCCCAGTTGAAACAAAAATTACAACAGTATGTAAGTTGCTGCATTCCATGCATTCTAGCAGAGAGGAAACATGGAAAGAAAGAAGGTAAACTTATTCCAATTCCGAAAGGTGAGGTGCCGCTGGATACATTTCACATCGATCACCTAGGTCCAATGACATCGACCAGCAAGTTATATAAGTACCTGTTCGTGGTGGTAGATGGATTCTCAAAGTTCGTTTGGTTATACCCCACAAAGACTTTATCCACAGCCGAGGTTTTGGTTAAATTGGCACAGCTTCAGACTACTTTTGGCAACCCTAGAAGAATTATCTCAGATAGAGGGACAGCCTTTTCATCAAAAGAATTTGCTGAATATTGTGAGAATGAAGGAATAATTCATTCCATGATAACCACTGGTATTCCGCGCGGTAACGGACAAGTAGAAAGGATCATCAGGATAATAATTCCCGTCTTGACGAAGTTGTCAACTGAAAACCCTGACAAATGGTTTAAACACATCGAAAGAGTGCAACGCTCTCTGAATAGTACTTTCCAAAGATCTATAAGTATGACTCCATTTGAAGCATTGATCGGAACCAAAATGAAAAATAAGGAAGACTTGGAGGTACGAGCAGCACTAGAAGCAGAGGTGGTGGAAATATTCAATCAGGAGAGAGACGATCTAAGAAGGAAAGCGAAAAAAGCCATTCTGAGAATTCAGGAAGAAAGTAGAAAATGTCATAATAAAAGAATAAATCAGCCCGGAAATACAACTTAGGAGATGCAGTCGCCATTAAGAGAACACAGTTTGGAAGTGGACTTAAGATAAAGAATAAATATCTTGGCCCTTACAAGGTATCAAAAGTGTTAAGAAACCATCGATATGAAGTAACTCGGATTGGAGAAGGTGAAGGTCCAAGAGTTACTACTGCAGCTGCGGATACCATGAAGCTTTACCCCTATATCACTTCGGAGGCCGAAGATCAGTCAGGAATGGCCGAATGTGGGGATGAATATTTGAGCGAGGGGGCCGACTTTGGCAGTGTTGCCACCTAGAGAGGGAACAATGAAGGTTATATCCAGTTTATGATATGAGAGAGATGAAAAAAGGTTAAGTTGTTAAATATTATGTGAATTAAAGAAGTGCTGTGTGCTTTAAGTGTTTTTATAAACAAAAGTTGTTAGCTATCTATAAAGATTGTAAAGTAATAATTATATGAAAGTCTCGCTATGTGTATATTCAGAATTTAATTAAACATTGATTGTTTTTGAACAGACGCCTTCTTATTATCACTATTACTATAATTTCAATCCTACATATATATATATATATTGTTCTTGATTATTGTTTTAGATTATTTACGAAATTATTTGTGAATATTTTTTTAATTGTAATATTTAATGAGTTGTGTATATGTATTGTATTTAACCAAACTGTGTCTTATGTGATTTAAGTGGTTCCAAATATTTGCATTATTTTTTATTGTTCTGGATTTTTATTGTTTAATATTGTGTGAATGGGAGAGGGGAGACAGGCCATTTAATATACAAACAGTAATTATGTGAGTGACAATAGATAATTATAGAAGAGTGTGATATAACATTTCTTAAAATGACGTAACTAACGACAATGATATCTCTATAACACGATAGTCAATTGGAATGTATAATAATTAGAAATTTATAAATATATTAGTTAATGCTTTTAAATAAAATTATATTTAACAGCAGATTAATTGTCTGTTATTTAAAATGGTCAGGTCTGTAACAATATTTTAGTGCCTTTAAAAGATTACCCAATGGAATCTACTTTATTATTTTTTTGAGCAATCATTGACCTGATCACTGTATATTTCGAATCATAATCGATGAAATGAACAATCGATTATGGTTAGTGGATAAATTGAGCCACTTTGCAAAAAAAAAGAAAACAGAAACTGATGTGCGAAATCTTCAGTGAACTTTCTCTTACTTGGTACAATAATTTATTATAAAATTGATAGATTTTTCTGTAAACTAATGTTAGTCAATAAACTACATTTACAAAGTAAGTTTTATTCCCTTACTTTGGGATGATTTATGCAAGTTTTATTCCCTTCAATGTGATGATAATGTACTAGAATTTGTAGAAGAAATTGATAATATCGCCAGTAAATTACAAGAAGTAGGCGAGAAGGTATCTGATCAGATGTTAACAGCAAAGATTCTTAATAGTTTCTCGAAATCGTATGAGTCATTTGTAACTGCATTTGAATGTTCTAGTGATATGTCATTCAAAACATTACGAATGAAACTAATTGCTGAAACCGAAAGAAGGAATTTAAAGAAAAAGGAGAGCAGTCGTTTGGAAGAAAAGTGTTCTGATAAGATGTCTGTATATAAGGTATTTACATCAAGGAATATTGAATTAGATAAACTCTGTAATTACTACAAAAGGAAAGGTCATGTTATTAGAGAGTGCGTATTGTTAAGAAAAAGAATGAACACACCAAGTGTTATAATTGTAATCAAATGGGTCACATTGCCAAATATTGTTCTCACCTACAATCATCTGAACAGAATGAAAAATTATCTTTGGCTGCTACAGCATTGACTACAGCCTGTGATTTCCTTGCTGGAAAATGAATGGATTGTTGACACTGGAGCTACTCGTCATATGGTCTATAATAAGAAAATATTCTCAAATTATGAAAAGGCATGTGAAACGGAAGAAGCAATTATGACTAACGGCGAAAGTTTGAAGGTTACTGTAGTTGGTGAAGCATTGTTATCTACAGAAAAAGTTGAATTAATTTTTTAACAGAAAACAAGCTAAATTTACCCTAAATAATAAGATTATTATGAAGGCTTCGTATAAATCATGGGCTACATGTTTTGGATCAATGTAATTGTGAAATAGTGATTGGGGCATCAAAATTTGACTTATATTAAGGATATTTTAAAACGAGAATGTATTCCATTTAAGAATGAAGAGTTCACTTGCGAGCCGTGCAAACTTGGGAAAATGTCACGGAAACCATTTCCAAACAGTACTTCATTTGAAAAAGAAAAAGGAGGTTTAGTGTATATAGATGTAGTTAACTCTTTAGGTGGGAATAAGTACTATGTGCTTCTTCGAGATGATTTTTCCAATTGGAGAACTGTATACTTTATGCGAGAGAAGTCTGAAGTGAAGGAAAATATTTTATCTTGTTTAAAGTGGTTTAAAACACAAACAGGTATGACTGTGAAAAAATACGAATGATAATGGCTTAGAAGAAGTTAATAAAGTCATTGAAAGTATATTATTAGAAAATGGCATAATGCATGAAAAAACCTGTCCTTATACCTAAGAGCAGAATGGGAGAATTGAAAGGGATAACCGAACGATTGTGGAGAGTGCAAGAACAATGTTGATAAGTGCAAAATTAAATAAAAATCTATGGGCAGAAGCAACCAACGCGGCAGAACAGGAAGAACTCGAGTAGCAGGTAAAACCCCTATTGAGCTGTTCTTTAACCGCGCACCGGACATAGATTTTTTAAAACCTTATGGATCTAAGGTATTTGTACACATACCAAAAGTAAAACGCAGGAAATGGGATCCAAAGGTAAAAAGTGGGGTATTTGTTGGGTACGATGAAGAAACTAAAGGATATAGGATTTACTTTTCTGAGGAAAAAACATAGAAATTCATAGAGATGTGGAATTCGTAAGTAATACTCTAAGTGGTGATTGTGTTTCCATGCAAACTGAAAAAAAACATTAGTAGAACCAACAACCTATGAAGAAATAAACAAAAGAAATGATGCACAACGTTGGATGACAGCAATAAAAAGTAAAATAGATGCAATGGAGAAGAATGATGTCTGGGAAGTTGTACCCAGACCATCAGATCAACAAGTTATTGATGGGAAGTGGATTTTTAAAATAAAAGCGAATGGAGAATACAAGGCAAGATTGTTGCCCGCGGTTGTTTTCAGAAATATCTGAAAGAATCTGATCTTTACTCCCCTGTTGCTAAATTAGAAACAATTAGATTGATGTTGTCAGTATCATTAAAATTGGGATATGAAATTCATCAAATGGATGTGAATGCGGCCTTTCTTAACGGAATATTAAATGAAGATGTATTTATGTATGGCGGTGCCACCTGGATTGGAAGCAACCCCGGACCAAGTGTTAAAATTGAAACGAGGTATATATAGATTGAAGCAAGCACACCTAGGTGTTGGAATGGGCGCATGAACTACGAACTTTTGAGATTGGGATTTAAAAAATCATATTATGATGAATGTCTGTATAAGAAAATGAATCTATATTTAGTATTGTATGTTGATGACATATTGATTTTTGGCTTAAATATGAATAAGTAGTATGAAGGATTTAGTAGAAATAAATACATTTTTAGGATTAAACATTGAAAAGGAAAAAATGTGATAACATTTGATCAAAAGGGCATGATTAGTAAGACTGTTGAAAAATTTAGCATGAATAACTACAACAACCGAAAACACCAATGGAGAAGGATCTCATTTTGTCGCCTGCAAGAACTGAGAAAACTGAAAAACCTTTTAGGGAACTTTTAGGTACCTTATTGTATATAATGTCAGCAAGCCGCCCAGATTTAAGTTATTCAGTAAATTATTTAAGTAGTTTGCAGGATTGTGCTAGTGATAGTCACTAAAACTATTGTTGAGAGTGTTGAAACATTTAAAGTCAACTGCAGATTTAAAGTGAATATTCACAAATGAAGTTGATGAACATTTGATTTGTGAAGTTGATGCAAGCTAGGGCGATAAGGATGACAGAAAATCTACAACTGGGTACATTATGAGGGTTTTTGGCAATCCCATCATATGGAAAACTAGAAAGCAGACAGCAGTTGCACTGTCTTCTTCTGAAGCAGAGTATACAGCCTTGTATGAAGCTGCACGAGATATTGTATGGTGTAAAGGCCTTTTATTGAAAATAGTAATTGAAGTCGAGAATGCCAAAGTTTATAAAGACACTATAAATTGTATCTGCTTCGCAACCAATGAGAAGAATTCAAAGAGGACTAAACATTTTGATGTTAAATACCATTATGTAAAAGAAAAAATTTCTGATAGAACTGTCGAATTAGAACACATTGATTCTGATGATCAGACCGCAGATTTTCTAACTAAATCACTAGGAGCGTCTAAGTTCTTATATATAAGAAAAAAATTGAATTTGTTTTGACTGTATAATATTGATTTCATTTTGTTTTTATTTGTATGTGAATGTTGGTTGTTTCTTTTGGATTGTAGGTGAAGAGAAGTAGTATGTTTGGTATGTTATGTATGTGCCAAACTGTAATAAAATGACTTAGGCTCTTCAAATCGTATTTCTAAGATTTAAAAATTTGTTTTTTATCTCAGCCATTGAGGGGTCGTGTAATTGAGTTTCGATATAAATCGATAGTTGGGCAATGGGAGAGGTGATAAAAAGGTTACAGTACAAAATGTGAACATGAAGGAGATGTGATTCTAAATGTCAATGTAATTCTAAAATAAAGTAATTAATATTATGTCCCTGTGTTGTTTCTTAAAACTATAACAATAATCGAAAGTAAAACTTTAGTGCATTCTTTGCTTTCGTTTTTTTTTTTTTGCCCGCAAGGGGTATCTGTTGCATGCAGTTATTTGGGGAGTAGCGACCCCACGGGTTACTACAGCTCAGTACTCATGCACTTCACCAGAACAGTACAGAACACACTTAAGCTACATACACTCTACACTTTACAGACAAGGACAACACAGTACACAAACTAGGGTCCTTGTTAATTGGTGAAAGCCAAGGGATAAGGAAGGGATTAGCTCAGTGGTAGGGCGCTGGACTAGCAACGCGGAGGTCCCAGGTTCGAATTCAGCATGCTGCCCTTAGATTTTTTCTTCTTAGGAGCCTCTACAACTTACTTTCCGGTGATGGGCAGTGTTGTCTGTAGCTAAAGAACGTTGCTTGGAGGCCGGCTGTGCATTGGAGAAGGCTCCGGGGGCACAGTAGATCTTTCAGGTCGCAGTGCAATAATCCCCAACAACAATCTACTTTCGTTTTTTGTTTGCAGTTTTCTTGAAAGTGGCGCAATGATTTCTTTAAACTTCCAATACTATTTACACACCTAAATGTCTATGACTTTTTATTTGGAAAGTTTTCTTTTTCCCCAGGAAACTTGATTTTTGGTGGATGCTACGACATTGAGCTTTCATCTAAAGGTGACACCTGAAGATCTGAATGCTCATTAACACCTGTCTATTATATAATAAATATATTGCTAGAGTTTCAAGTTTGCTAAGAATTGGTTATCCTGAAAGGTGACGTTATAGAATAGTTTTCTGAGTTTGTTCGTAAGGGACAACTACAATTAAAACTTGGAATATGAAGACATTTTGCTAGGAACTGACAGGGCGCTAGCTACATAAAATATACAATGCAATCTCATTTCATACACTATCCCCTAAAAACTAAGTTTGAATTTCAGTTTACAGAATAATTTTTTTTTTTTTCTTGTGACCGAACCTCACTCAATATGCATTTTACAAATCAAATTCAGCGGTCTAACGAACACCAAAACATAATTGAGAATATCATAAGATTGTTTCGTATCAGATTTTCATGCTAATGGTCTCGACTTATAAGGGGGAAGTTTGTACACATAAAGACGCGGAAAACATCAATTAAATAAGATTTTTTTCTTTGTCACCGTGTTCTGAACTCGGCCCATGAATCCCCCTCGCTTGATGACATTCTGCATTTTACATAATATCTATAAATTTCAAGATCAGGTGAGGTTTTTAACTGTTCCTAGTGGCAGACTGTGGAACTACATTTTTAGTTTCAAGTAATGGTCGCTAGAGACCTGCACCTGCTATTTTACTTGAACAGTTTATTTCATTTCATTCAATTTCAATCTCACAGAGAGCAGGATGGTTCTCGTTTTCGTATTTGTCGGCAATTACAATGTTTTTCTTTTTCTGTAATTTTGACCACTTTTTATAAAAATATGCTTCTATGGATTAGGGATATTTCCTTATTAAAAATTATTAACAATAAATACCTAATGAAAAATTTAATTGTGCTAATACTTCTTTGCTTTCTCTTAATGTAACAAGAGGAAGCGTTACGATCGCGGCAAATTTGCGAAAATTTAGTTTTCACTGGGAATAGATGATTTAAAAAAAAAAATTGCTAATAATCTCTCTCTCTGCCTGTATGTATGTATGTGTGCGGTATGATACTTCCGAGGGAAGCCTAACGTCACTTATCCCCCCCAACACACTATAATCGTTGTTCCAGGAAAAACTTCGAACCAATTTGACAGATAACAAAATTTATTATGCGATATTTCAAAAGAATAATTGGAGCCATTTAAAGAGAATAATTAAAGTGGCCGGGTCTTCCTGTTCCCTCCATACCTTAATTTCAGTGTCCATAATAATATCCAACTTACTGAAACCTCCATATATTACCATATATATATAAACCTGTCGCTTATATCTTACTATAATAAGAGGAATTTAAAGAAAGAGGAATAAATTCTCGAAATTAAGTCTTCACCGGGCATGCATACAGGTTTTGAGGTACGAAAAAATGTTTTTTGCTGAATGTCTGGCTGTACGTGTGGGTTGGGTATTTGTGTGCATACTTGTGTGTGTGTGTTTTAGCGAATGATTTGTATTTATATATATTTATTGTATTTATATATATAATAAATATATATATATAAAGATAATATTACAAATACGGAGAATCGCAGGAAACTCGAACTTAGTTCTTCGTTTAGAGGTACCGCCCCCCGCAACTGATACATAGGTCCGGACAAAATCCATCAACCGGAAGTACGACTTTACTGAATTTTTTTTTCCAGATTTCTGCAATGTACTGGAATTCAACGATTGCTCCAACGATTTTGTTTGTACTTCGTATACTATCTACGAATATATAACTTTTCTTTGGCTGTGTTCAAAAATAAATCATTTTAGATAGTTATGCAGAATTTTGTGGCGTTAAATTTCAAGTATAATGTGGAGTTAGTTCAATGTTACAGCGCGCTCTTTTGTACAGCAATGTAATCATGCTGATCTACTACCTGCCTCTGGGTAGGTACTTGTCGCCTCACTGGCTCTATATTTATGTCCAGGATAAATGAGTAAAATTTGAATTTTAAAGGATATTTGTCCGTTTTATATATAATTGTATCAACAGGAGTGAGAGAAAGTCGTATGAGTGTATGACACCTGATTTTTTTTATTTTTTCATTTCTAGTTAAAAAAAAATTAACTATCGAAAGAACAAATATAGTTGAGTTTCACTAGTTGAGTAATGGACCAGCTCACATGTTAATCTAAGTGCCAGAAATAGACAATGTTTACACTTTGGTTGCAATAATAAATCGTTCAACATTCACTTAGTAATAGTCTGCTGGTGGTCCCAGTCTTTAAAATAATTTTGTTAGCACTTGTATGAAAAGTAGGTAAATGTTATTTTTAAGGCTTTAATTGCTTATTTATCATCTTTGCAAAGTACATAGCTACGAGAGAGAAACTGTTGTGGTCGTGTCAACATTTTTCAAACTGGTACTTTTTTGACATTGTGATGTTTATGTGGTTTAGCCCTGTTTATATATATCAAAAATATGTTTTTAACGAATGGTATTATGTATGTGTGTGAAAAAGTTTTGATCAATAACGGTCAGCCGGAAGTAACAGTAAACTGAATGGTTGTCTTCACTTTTTTTTTGCGATTTTCTTTAAATCTACTATTTTAACCTACAATATAAACATCCACATAAACAAACAGCTACAACTTTAATTTGAAACTTTTCTCAGGGAAAATCCATTTAAGGGGGCTTTTGGGTAGAGGTGGGGTTATTTTTTTCCTCTAATGTGCTATTTTAGTTTAGTATACATTTCTATCGTCTATATAATATTAATTAGAATTAAATATATAATAATCTTTGTTTTAAGAAAATTAGTAGGCTGACATGGCGTTTTCGCTCAATAATTATTCCAGTTTTTTGCCTATTTCTCCATAAAAACACTCCAAAATACTCCAAAACGAATCAGGTGTCTTCAATGTGCAAGCAATTGCAAAATTTAAACCAATGTCCACCTGCAATGCTAGCTCTTAATTTTTCTGGCTCCCCCCACCCCACCCCACAATGAGCGTACAACCATCTTTGTGTACTACTTCTTTTGCTACACCGATTTCTAAGTGAATCTTCTCATAATATTTTGCGAACTTCTTGAAACATCACTAGTATGTGAACTTTTGGAATAACCCAGTCGAGAACATCGATATGTCTCCCACACGGATGTTTAGTTGACCACCTTTTCCGGGTAAAACTTAATATGGAAGTTCACTGTAAAATGTACAAATCCGAAATGAAATGAAACATATGTTTTAACAAGAATTTAATGCTTGTGTGGAAAATAAATTAATTTTAGAACTAGTGCAGACACACCACTAGGGATGTTTGTACGGACGACAGCGACATATCAGATTATCATCTTTCTGTTTTGTTTTTTATGTTTACATAATGTGTTAATTACTTTATTGGAGGGACCTAATGGGAATAGCCGGCTAATGTGTTTTTAAGCAAGTAGAGGGCAGGTCAATCCTACATACTTGTAACCAACCATTCTTATTGGTTTTGAATTAACAAACATACAAGTAAAGCAAAAAAGTTATGAAGGTTATGTAAGGTTTTCTTTTTTTGGAGACTTTTGTTTCACAATCATCTAAATTTTTTTTTTACTATGAAAAGGTTTAAAATAGATATTATCTACAAAAAATGAGTTACCCACTAATTTATCTCATTAGTGTGTAAAAGTAGCATTATTCAATTCTAATTAGCCCGACCTCTAGCGGCAATACGCAAAAACAAGTTCGAAACATATCCCACATATAGCGGCTTTAAGGTTATAACCAAACTAAACAGGTTATAGAAAGAAGGAGTATTTGAGTTGAATTAAAATACAATCTCAATATTTGCACCTTTTCATATTTTTTATATCCATATAAATGAAGAACCAATTTAATATACACCCTGATACACAATACACACTTCCCTAATACCCTCTGAATAGCGAACTCTGAGTGTATAAAGTGAATTTGCTCCGGCAAGTCTGTGTTATCGCACTGTTTTAACAAAACATCCTGATGATGGGCGAACGCCCAAAACCGGTCGATGACCACAAAAAGAAGCAGGCTATCACAGAAAATATTTCTGATGCTTTCCAGCTTTGCGGAACCAACCACAACGTCTGATTTATTGCTTACCTATTGCTTGAAACACGCAGTAAGCAGTAAACAAAACACTGATAAAGCAATCAGCTCATAAAATCTTAATATTACTAATAGTCTATAAAAATCCAGCCATGAGATTTGAAATAAATAACATTTGCTTTCTGGATTTCAAGGTAATTTTTGTTATGCTCTATTTATGTTGGTCGTCGTGCCAACAAAAAGGAAAATGAGTTGTTTAATGAATTGCTTACATAAATATTTAGTAAACAGTTATACCAAGTTTGCACTCCCTGCACTTTTTCATTTTTGAGATATTTTGTTCACATATACAGACTGTACTCTAGAAACATTTTTTTCACGTATTTAGAAAGCTACAAAACTTGCATTTCCAATAATAAACCAAATTTGAAAATTTAGCATGATTGCAATAATTCCTCTTTCAGCAGTAAGAGAAAGTAATTTAAATACAAAAAATCTGGTTAGGAACACTCACACGACATTTTTCTCTTACTCCAGTTAATATAATTATATTTAAAAATGACACTATTACTAACTGCTGATAGAGGAAGTGTTGCGATCGTGCAGATTTCCCAAATTGAGTTTTCACCGGAAATAGATGTTTTGGAGTCCCATGAATACGAAAAAATGTTTTTAGCGAATGGTCTGTATTTGTGTGTCTGTATTAAGAGAATCTCTCAAAAACGAAAAGTCACAGGAAACTCAAACATGAATTCTGTTTAGGTACTCCACCATCAAGAACGAAAATTTCGCGCAAAACCCATCAACCGGAAGTGCGACATTTTCGTAATTACGAGCTTTTCGTCATTTTCTTTGATAGCGATTTCAACAATTTTTTTAAAACTTCCTGTATCAGAGGATACTAATGAATATGTTTTAGCGAATGGTCTGTGTGCGATAGCAGAATATCTCAGAAAATGAAAAATCGCAGGAACTCCGTTTAGTTACTACCACCTCATCTGACACGAAGGTGCCATCAACCGGAAGTGCATGTTTGTTTTTTCAATTTTTTCGTGAAAACGAGTCCAAAAAGTTTTTTTAGACTTGGTATAATGTCTGCACTGGTATTTGATACATTTGCTCGGGAAAATCGATTTTTGGGAAAAGTTCTAAGAAAACAATAGTGTTTAGCTTTTCCTGTAAATTAGCAACTCGGCACAATGTAGGGTTTTCCCATGTACATACTATTAATATACATTAGAAGCATTGATAAATTTGAAGAAAATCGGTTAACCTGAAATGCAACTTTACAGAATAGGTTTTTAAGGTTTAGGAATTGTCCGGAAAATTGCTCTAACGATTTTCTTTAAACTTGAAATGGTCACTGTTCAGAGAACTTTCTTTTTTTTTTTCACTTTTATTTGGAACATTTTCCATGTAAAATTGATTCTAGAAGGGTTTTGGTGTCTGTCAGTTTGATTTAAATTTCAGCTGCATAAGCGTGTTGGTACGATAGAGAGACAAATCCGCCCAGGTATACTAACTAGTGTAGTCGCTACCATCTTTTCTTATAGCCAGTCCAACCAGACACATTATAAACGCTGTAAAGCAAATTTGTTAATTACATTGTATTAATTGGAGTGAGAGAAAGTCGTGTGATTGTTTCGCATCAGATTTTTATTGCGATTTTCTTAAAAACGTCTCCAATGATTTCCCTTAAATTTGCTATATTTACTCCCCCATATAAGAATTTGCCACTTTAATTTGATCCATTGTCTGTGTTAATTAAAAGGTCTTATGATACATAGGTTGGTCTGAGGTTAACCTCTATTTAAAAAACAAAAAATTTGGTGCAAAATACCCACACGACTTTCTCTTACTACTTACTAAGTGGCTTACAGCCCGATGTGGTCCCTGGCCACCTCGATATCTTTTCACCAAAACTCTCTGTCGCATTCCTTCTCTTTCCAGTTATGGATACCAACAGATCCAATGTTCGACGTCAGATCATTGATCCACCTTTTTCTGGGCCGACCTCTCCTCCTTGAACCTATCACTGACGAGAATAAGAGCTTTTTCGTCATTCGCTGAACGTGCCCCAGCCATTCCACATTCCGCCTTAATTTTGATTAAGCATACAATGTCAGTATCTTTGAACATTTCCGCTAACTGATCATTTTTTCCTGGCTCTCCACACACCCTCAACCAGGGTCGGGCCACATATCCTTCTTAATACCTTTCTTTCGGCGAATAATTGCTTGCTCGTATCTGAAGCACTTAACACCCACGTTTCAACAGCATATGTATTCACAGGCCTTATAAGGGTTTTATATAATTTTTTTTCATCGTTTTTGATAGAAGAGAGGACCTGAATAATTTTCGATTCGTAAAATCAGCGCGGCTAACAGCCATAATGTGCTTATTTTTTTATTTCATACTACAGTATACATAATTATAATTGACTAATTTGCTTCACATATAATTCTGAATAGATAGTTGCCATGTGGGGGGTGGGGGACTCTAAACTTTATAAGAGACATTTTTAAGAAAACCATAACCTCCCCTCCCTCAAAACTCCCCTTCAATCTTTTTATCGGTAAAAGTTTTAGACAAAGGTTTGTAGGTCTCTGCACGTACAGTAATACCAATGAAACCTGTCCGTATTTTCATAGAGAAAATCGCAGTAAACTGAAAAATTTGTTCAGTAAAAAGCCACTTCTAGTCAACCGATTTTCTTCAAACTTGGAATTTTGGCAACATATTTAATTCTGATTAATATTATTGGTTGGTAGAATCGTACAGTAAATTTAAACAGCACTTTACAGAACTGCATAACCCCGCCCCTTCGCAAAAATCCATTTTAAATGAAGTTTCTCGGAGAAATGTCTGAAATTAAAGTTGCGGTACTTTGTATGTGTAGTTGATATACTAAGTTTAAAGAAAATCGTTGAAGCCATTTAGAAAATATCAAAAAACTTAAAAAAAAACATTCAGTAAAGTGGTACTTCTCACACACACTCACACACTTTTTCTGACTTAGAGGACCTCAAAACGTATATTTCCGGTGGAAACTCGATAGAGAAAGTTTAATACGATCGCAATACTAGGAGTAAGACAAAGTAAAAATAATACATTAAAAGTAGCGATAGTTTTATAATCCATAAATTTCATTCCGTTAAAATATTATTTGACAAAAGTGTTTTTATTTAATAATTAGTGCCCCCTTCCATTGAAGATAAGAGTGTACAAAATTATAATAATAGAGGTTTGGTTGTTAAATAGTATACTGCCTAAGTTGATTACATTAGATTCAGAACTGTAGGCTAATTTGAACTGGTAGTGGGGGAGGGGCGTCCATCAACACGGATCTTGTTATTGTGGTGAAATAATTTGTGAAGATGTTTTCAGAATGTATTGTTGGTAGTCCTGCCAGTCGTTCGGAAGGGAACTTTAGTCACTTTTTGTTTGTTGCACAGATCTAGTCGGCTTGATCCTATAAAAGTTCTATGTTCAACGACATAAAAGATTTATAGCTTTTATTATTTTTTTTTTTCGTTTATTTATGGTTCATTGATAATTACTTCATGGTGTTCCATTCTGTTTTATATAGATTATTGCTTTGTTTAACAATTATTATAAAAGTATGCAACGGTTTTACATTAAGAAAATGTTGTCCCAATGAACAAGCGTACGGTTCTAAAGGTGAATGTATAAATTGGAATGGAAATTTTACGTTACCGGAAGAATTTATGAAACAATCGAATTATATCGATAGAATACTGCCGAATGGTAAACCATCGTGTAAAGCAGAATTGATGAGTACGGATGAAAATTATACAGTAATCCATACCGGCCAATTATTTGGTCTGGAACTTAGGCAATATAATGTAGATCACTATTGTATTGAATACTTTCGTGACTTTTTTACTGTGTTACCGCTATTGTGTTTCCCAGATGACAATATTGATATTGCCTTTTGGTTAAATGCTACTGGTTACTTTATTTCTGCAATTTTTTTAATATTTACACTATTTATCTATCTATTTGTACCACAGTTGCTAACTTTTACAGTTCAATTAACTATTTTTTATTATTTGGCTATGTTGATTGCGTTCATTTGTTCGGCCACCGCCCAAATTACAACTATTGGAAATGATCTACTATGCAAAATTTTGAGTAAGTTTAATTTTTTGATAGTTTTTATTTAATAAGCGTTGTGTTATTACTATTACAAAGTTTATGTAGTAATAGCGAGATTTCAAGTGAAAACTCTGGGAAAGTGAGAGAATAGTGCAAACTACTGCCTATCATTGACAATTTTCTTCAACTTATAATTTTTAAATGGTTAGTCACCTCAATCCAAAACTTCCTTAAATGAAATTTCCCGAATAAATGTTTCAAATAAAAGTTGTAGCTCTTTATCGGGTTCTCAAAAACTATATTTCCGGTTAAAACTCGATATCAAAAAATTTGACACGATTGCACAATACGACAGTATTACATATAAGAGAAAGTAAAAGTGTGTTTGTGTGTGTAATAATAATAATCTTTATTATCTTCATTTCTACATACACTTGGATGAACAAGACATGTCAATATATTAAACAATCTAATAATTTTTTTACAAAGCAAGTCTATATAAGAAAATCATCCAAATCATATATTACTCTATCCAGGAGCATAGTTTTTAGTTTAGATTTAAACAATTTCATTGTTGGTGAAGATGAAATTTCATTTGGAAGTGCATTAAATATTTTCCTTTCCATAAATAAATAAGAAGATGTGAAAAACGAGTGGTTTGCTTGAGGAAAAGGAAAGTGGTCACGGTTCCGAGTATTATATTTATGGTTGAAGGTGTTGTAATTATTTCTAATTTTTAGAACCGTGAACAGATGGAAAAGATATAAAGAGCTGGAATCGTGAGGATTATGTTGTTTTTAAAATGCAACCAATGTGTTAGTTAGTATGCGAAGTATAAAAAAAAAATTGGGGGTTTTCTTTTCAGTAAAATCGCACTTCCGGTTGACGGATTTTGGCCGAAATCTTGTCAGTTACCTATAGGGGCACCTAACCAGAATATCTTTTTTAAAAATAAAAATCGTAGAATAGTTCCACCATATACCAGGAAGTACCACTATCGTATCCGAACGAAGCTGTTGGACAACATCCGTCAACTAGGTAAATACCGTCTGACCTCTTAATTTTTTTTTTTTTTTTTTTTTTTTTTTTGAGAATACGATAAAAAAAAATTCGAATTCTGAACACAACTTACTCTTAATGCAATGATTTTATTTGATAATTTTTCTTTAAACTTTAATAAACGATTGTTTGAGCTTGCATTACTACCGACAATTATACTGCTTTACTTAATGTGACTTTTATGGCAGCGCTCTCGATCTCAACACCTTAGCTTTAGTTTGTAACGGTAGTTTAGATTTAAATCCAACTCAAAGGCCCTTCTATCAATCCTAAAATCAATCTTGTCAGAAACATGTTGCAAAAAACAAAAGGTGGAACCTTTTTCGAGAGAATTCATAAACCTTTCTGTAAGTTGCTCGTACGGTTGCCCGATTTTCTTCAAATTTGGAATTCTAGCAATGCTTTCATTATACGTTAATTGTTACATAGATAGTATCATTGCTGTTGTGATGGGCAAGATTAGCTATCATTCAGTGATAACTGATAACACACTGGACTACCAAAGCGGAGGTCTCGGGCTTCGAATCCAGCTGTACTCCCCTAAAATTTTTTCGCCCTAGGAGCCTGTACAAGTTCACTGTCCGATCATGGCCAATGTTGTCGGCTTTGGATAGCGTACGGGTTGGCCCTCCACTCACACGATTAAAAAAAATAAAAAATGAAGGCCACTCTACTTAGCTTTACTCTTTTAAACTTTACTAATTTTAGCTGTTTTTGTAAAAATTCAATGTTTGAATTAAATTAGTCACAATTAGAATTGTATTAGTTCCAGATTTGTTTCTGTCCTTCCCGCTGTAACAGAAAGTGATTGCATATGGTTGTAGCGGACAATATTCTATAGAGATGTCCAGATGTAAAAAAAAAAAAAAAATATTTATTTATTTTTATTTCACTTAAATGAAGTTATTGGAAATGATGGATTTCCCTCAGTTGCCATATTGATTGACCGAGCAGTTACGTAATTAGGGAATATTTCCAAACTAATTCTTTTTTGCAATGCCATTATTACCTTGTATTATACTAGTGATGAATGCCAAGGTTATCGCTCACGGTATGGGTAAAAGGATTCAACTTTCTCTTACTGCTGTAAGTAAAAATGTTGTGATCGTGTGACTGTGTGCGTGCGAGCGTGTGTATGTGCTGCACATATATAGCTATGAACGGCTACCAAAACTGTGACTTTACTCAAGGTTTCGCTTTTCGCAATTAGCTAGAAAATAACGTCAATGATTTTCTTTGAACTTTGCAACGTTAAACCTTTCTCTAAAAAGTGCCACGTTCAGTATGGTATACGATTCTACAGTATATCTATTATCTAAAGATTTATTAATGTATTGGTAAAATTTAAAGTTTCGCAAAACTCCGTAATCGGAAATTTGATTACATAGAATTTCAAATGTTTTTGTTCAATGTTTTTGGCGCTCTCTTCTGGACTACAATATAATCATTTCACTAGTACCTGCAGGGTAGATACATATATGTATCCCCGCCACCGCCTCTATATATTTTTTTAGGGTAAATGAACAAAATATATGTATCATAATATTCGCTTGTTTGCACAATAGATATCTACGTTATATTTAATTGGCCATGTAGTTTGTACCTCGAGATATTTTCCGTGATAGCCTGCTTCTTTTTGTAGTCATCGACCGATTTCGGGCGTTCGTCCATCATCAGGATGTTTTGTCAAAACAGTGCCATAACAGAGACTTGCACAGAGCGATTCACCCTGCGGAACCAACCACAACAACTAGTTTATACCTCTTATGCATATATTGTAGCTCTTCTAATATATATTTTATTGCACGCATAAATCTACATGATTACATAACATTTGGGCGGTATTGGTGAAATGGTTATGAGTATGGACTTGTAACTGGGAGGTCCCCAGTTCGAGACCCGCGTATAGCTGATGCTAAATTTTATAAACGTTTAAAAAGTGTTAATGGTAAAGTAGATGCTTCCCCCCCCCCACAACACTAATTTGGTAGCTGGACGCTAAGCCCGCCTGAAAAAATAAGCATTACTTTACATCAACATTTCAAGTCTTTTATACGCTTGACATTCAGTTCAAGTTTTATAACACTTGACTGATATTCTATTAATAAAACAGAAAATAATGTATCAAACAGGCGATAAGATGTTACATCCCATACATTTTTAATCCAATAAAAGTATTATTTGATAAAGTTTTTATTATTATTATTATTATTTTTAAATAGCGCCCCCCTCCCATTGGAGATAAGGATTTTTTTTTTATTGTGTTATTGATAACACTGACAGTCGTTCAGAAATTTAGTTACTTTTTGTGGTTGCACTGATCTAGTTCGGCTTATCATACAGTGTTCTATATAAAAGATTTTTAGCACTTACATTTGTGTGTTTACTGA
Source organism: Triatoma infestans (assembly GCA_011037195.1). Taxonomy (NCBI): domain Eukaryota; kingdom Metazoa; phylum Arthropoda; class Insecta; order Hemiptera; family Reduviidae; genus Triatoma; species Triatoma infestans. The sequence goes on from JAAEAF010010054.1 coordinate 31,219, forward strand.
CGGTTCATTGATAATTACTTTATGATGTTCCATACGATTTTATATCGATTATTATCAGTTTTAACAATTATTACACCACTAGGCCACAGTTTTGCAGTAAAAAAATGTTGTCCAAACGGACAAGCCTACAATTCTGAAGCTGTCTGTATTAACTGGAATGAAGATTTTATCTTACCGGAAGCTTTTATCAATCAATCGAATTATATCGATAGAATAGTGCCAAATAGTAGTCAATTATGTCCAGTATTTCTGATAGCACCTTATGAAAATTATACACTACTGCATACTGGCCAGTTAGTACTTAATACTGGTGTGAAATTTAATTTAGATCGATATTGTATTGAATACTTTGGTGGCCATTATAATACTGTGCTACCGTTAGTGTGTTTCCCAACAAATGAAGACAATACTTCCGCGGTGTTGAAATCAAGTGGCTTCATTATTTCTACAATTCTATCTGTTATCTATCCATTCTTTTAATTATCTATCCATTTCTACTACAATTAAAAAAGTTTAATGGTAAATTAACTATTTTGTATTTGTTAATCATTTTGATTACGTTCATTTGTACGGCGATTATCCGAACATTAAATATTGAAAATTATCTCTCTGGCAAAATTATGGGTAAGTTTGATTGGTTCATGTATTCATTTTTTTTTTTTACATATATTGTAAACTCATTTCAAGAAAGGAAAATTTTCTTCAAACCTATAATTTGTACCTAAATTAATGAATTGTCTTCAGAACTTTGTTAATCTAAATTTATTAAATTTTTGCGAGAGGCGTGACCTTCCGAAATCAATTTTTGTCGGGGAAAAAATGCAAACAAAAGTGATAGGTCTCTCTATGTGGACAGTTGGTATGGACAATTTATTAATGAAACCTATTGTTGTCTTTATGGAGAAAATCGCTGAAAACTGTGGGAGTGGGGCGGAATATTGCTCAGTAAAGTCGCATGATTGGGTTGACCGATTTTCTTCATACTCGGAATTTTGGCAACACCTTTAATTCTTATTATTATATAGATGATAGAAACGTTATAGTAAATTGAAATGGCACTTATAGGAAACTTCCAACCACCTCCTCTCCCTCCAAAAACTGGATTGAATGAATTTTTTCGGGAAAAATCATTCAAATTATAGCGGTTGTTTTTGGAGTTTGGTCAGAAGAGAAAACTGAGTGACTCAAGTCAGACTTACTGAGCGTCTGTTTATATTTACTGCGAATAATAAACACTGCAAGGACTTTACACTGTAATATTTTAGAGAGAGAGTATACGGTAGCGTAAGAGAGAGAGTGATAGACTGACTGGCAGAGTGACGGTGTGAGAACGAAATACGTTGAACGTTGGCGGTTGACGGTGACTCTAATGATCCGAGTGAGATATAGGCGCACTCTTTTAGACCTACATGTATACAAGTTTTATCGTTCTATTAAGTATATTGTTGAAGCCTTTATTCTGGAACTCTTTATTTCCTAATTTAATTCATAAAAGAACAATAGTTTCTTTTAGAAATGCATTATACGATTACTTAATGCGGTCATTCATAAATGACGCTTCTAATTAAAGAGTTTATTTTTATTATTATCAAAAGTGTTACTTATAGAGAGCTTGTTGTAATTAATTTTGTAATTTATGTTAATTTTTGTTTGTTGTCCTTAAGGATATTGTCCCAGGACAAAATAAAAGTTTCTTTCTTTCTGTATGTGTGTGTGTGTGTGTGTGTGTAACTTGTAAAGAAATTGCTCCATGGATTCAAATAATATTTCGTTCATAGATATTTATCTGCTCAAATAGGAGACAAAATTTGAAAAAAAATGTTTGGAATTATCGTTATTTATTAATTTATTATTATTGCTAGTTACGTTTCCGATAGAGTTGCGTAAAAACTGAAGAGGGATGCAAAACAGAAACTTGAGTGCAATGAATAAAATCGCGAAAATAAAAAAAATAGGAATAAGAAAAAGTAAAAAAATAGAATAACCTACAATATAGTTCAGTTAATGGATATTGAGCGATATGATTATGGTATTTGGCAGCGCCTTTATCAGTCGGTAGCAAAACTTGTAACGCTAAATTGGTCAACTTAAAAGTTTTAAAGTTAAGCTCCTAACATAAAGATTTTACCAGTTTTTTGTCTGTACGAATTGAAATTTAAAGAAACTCGGTTAAAGAAGTGGTCGAATTTCCGATTACCTAGTTTTGTCAAACTTTTGAATTCCATCAATAATAATAGAATCGTATACGGCCCATTATAGAGGAAAGTTTTAACGTTGCGGTTGAAATTATCTAGTATGCGAAGTTTAAAGAAATTTATTGGCGTTGTTTTTGATAAAAATCGTGAAAAGCTGAAAAAAAGAACTGAGTAAAATCACTCAGTCACGCATAAGTGATGAATAAATCAGGAATGACTTATTTTGAGTGAAATATTGGTGAAAAAAAGTGTTGGACCCGAACGGAATATCAATTTGTCGATTTTTTTTCTTTTTGAGATATTTCGTTCCTGGATGCGCACGCACGCTCACAGTCACACGATCAAAATACTTCTACTTAGAGCAGTAAGAGAGTGTGAAAAGGGATATTTAATCCCATCCCTACTACCATCCCATGAGCGATAACACAAGGAAGACCTTGGCCTTTATTGCAGTACAATACAAGATAATAATGGCACTGCTTATTGTATTTGTTTTGGGATATTCCTTAATTTTGTAACAGTGATGGTCTCATGTTTGGACAGTCAATATGGCGATTAGGCGAGAGAAACAACATTTCCACCAAGTTTATCTAGCAAAATAAAAATAAATAATTTTTTTTTTTTTAATCTTAACATCTCTACCCAATACTGCACGCCGGTTCGCTTTAACAATATTTTATGACTTTCCGTTAGTGTGTCGACGGAAATATCTTGAATCGCAGAAAGCTCAAACTTGGTATTTCGTTTAGGTACTACCAATGTATTTCACACGAAAGATTCGGTCAACCGGAAATGCGACTTTCAGTTAAATGAATTTCATTTTTTTTCGCGATTTTTCTCGAAAATAGCTCAACGAGTTTCTTAAAAACTTCGTATACTATTTACACGCATAAATGTTTATCACTTTTATTTGAAAAACCATTTTTCCATGAAAGTTGCTTTTGGGGGAAATCAGCAACATTATACAGCTTCCTGCCATCTGAATAATATTAAGATATATTACAAGTATTGCTAGAATTTAGAATTTAAATTCCAAGACAATCGATTAACCGATAGTGCGACTTTACAGAATAGATTTTCGAGGTTTTTTTGGTGGGAAAGGGAGGATTTTCTCGAAAACAACTGCAACGAGTTTCTTTAACTTACTCAGTTAAACTTATCATTTTTATTTGAAATATACTTCCGTAAAGAATATTTTTGAAGGGTTTTTCTGCGGAATTTATGATGTTACATTTCAAATTATCAATTTAACTTTATGCGAACTTTTGGCGCCATCTTTTCGATAAATAAATGTCATTAAAAAAGTTTAAATACGTATGAATGTGTAGAGACTGAATTGGTGAATATATTTATTCTTTATTATCGAGGAAATACAGTTGAGAAATCCTCCGCCATTCCAATAGAGTGCTGAGATCAATTCTTGTATTCTGTTGTGTAGCAATTGATTTGAGTGCTCAAGTTTATTATTTTGCGTAGAGTTAACAATGTCTTTGTAATTGGTAAGATTGCTTTTTCTTAAGGTTTTTGTATTTACAGTGGCACAATTTCAGTGACATCATTATTTGGATATCAAAGAAAATATAAACTGACGTGACAAAACGAACTTGCCTATCCAGTTGCGTGTATTTTGCTCATCTGTAAAGGTCAACGACAAAAAAAAAAGAAATTTATTGTGTCACCTTTTACGTTTTTACTTAGAGTATGGAATTTTCACCGGAAATACATGTTTCTCCCGTGAGTACGAAAAAAAATGTTTTTAGCAAGTGGAGACTGCTTTGTGTGTGTGTGTATGTGTATGAGTATGTGAACAAAACAGCTCAACGACCGACAAATCGCTCAATCTGAGTAATCCCTTTAGGTACGGCCACACTGCATCAGATAACGAAAGTTTCGGGCAAAATCCTTTAACGACAACTGCAACGTTATTGGGTGCTATTTTTTTTTTTTCACTTTTTCGAACTCTTCCCGAAAGCGGCTTTAACGAATTTAAAAAAAAATTCATTCTCGAACTATCTACCCACATAAATACCTCTCACATTTATTTGACACATTTTCTAGGGGAAATTAATTTTTTGATGTTTTTGGGAAAACAGTAGCGTTAAGCTTAGCTCTACAGTACAATGTATGGTTCTCCTATGATTGGGGTCAAGGGTCCACACACCTATACAATATTAATATAATTAGAAGTATTGATAAAATGTCGTATTTGAAGCAAAGCGATTAACCGGATGTGCGACTTTAGGTTTTTAATATTTATTTGGAATTTCCTCAGAAACAACAATGATTTCCTTTTAACTTGAATACTAACTGCTCAGATAATGACCAATCATTTTTATTTCTGACATTTTTCGGAAAAAAATAGATTTTCGGTGGATGTTTATTTGGTGATGCCAGATTTGGTGGCATTAAATTTCAAATGTTCCATTTGGTTGGTTTAATGTTAATAGCGCACTGGGTCGGTACTTGTGTCCCCACCACTTCACTATTTATCTTAGGACATATGAGTCAAATTCGATGTGTAAAGAAAATTTCGTTTTTCATCTAATTTTATTAACAGCAGTAGGAGAAAGATGCGATGTGAGTTTTTCAAACTAAATATTTCAATTATAACTTAATGACAATTTCAACTACTACCACTAGGTAGTAGATGTTGTGTGCAACTATTTTGTTGTTTACCCACCCAAACCAGCAATCTCCAGCTTACTGTAACCTCCTTACCACAGAGCCTCCATGTATTCATAAACAGCTGATACAGTGAAATTTTCCAAGTGACACTGGATTTGCCTGATGTTTATTTGCCTTCAGTGTTCTTTAATGGGTGAATCTAAACTGAATAAAACCAATTTTTTTTAGGAACCTTAGCCCTTCCTCAAAACTACCTTCAGTAAATGAACTTACCCGGAAAATAGTTTCCAAAAAGTAGCTAGGCCTCTGTTATTTATAATGAGTATATAACAAATTTAATAAAATCCATCGTATTTTTATGGAGAAAATCGCAGAAAACTGAAACAACTGTTTAGTGAAGACGCACTTTCGGTCTACCCATTTTTTTCCAAACTCGGGATTTTGGCAACATATTAATTTTAATTAATAATATTTGGATGAAGGAATCGTATAATAAACAAAAATGGCAGTTTAGAGGAAAACCCACCCACCCCCTCCCCCAAGATATCAACACTTCAAACTTTCTGTCATTTCTCATTTTTGAGCTATGCTGTAACATACATACATGCATGCATAGAGAGACGTATATTTCCAGTGAATACACTTTATCATTTGACACGATCTCGATGTGTTCCTTTTACAGGAGTAAGAGAAAATAATTAAACAATTTATCAATAAATTTACGAAAATTACAAAAAAAGTTTGCAGAATATTTTTGTACAGATAGGACAATATTTGTGTCAATTGGCGGTCAGATAAAGTTTCCTTTTCCTGTTTTTATCTAAAAAATAAAAATTCAACTCAATGTGATATATATATACATATTTTAAAAAGTACACTCCTCCTTAGAAAACAATTTTATTTGGAATGTTTTAATCCTCAATTATCTGTTTTATCCTGTTTCCGGATCACATACCTCATTTTGTTTGTTTGTGTGACAATTTAATTATTCTTTCGTAGCTGCAATAGTTAATTTAGCTCAATTTAGAGAATAGAGTCAGCCCTGTTTATTTCGTAAACAAATGGAGGATCTACTTCATTTACCATTATTATTAATTTAAAAACAATAAAAATTCAAAACTAATTCTCCAGGATCTTACTGCCAACAGCTCAGCCCTCTAGTTTCACTTTCTCTTACAGATTATGAACAGCACAGATTAAATACGAGAAATAACAGGAAGTTTAAACTTGACATTCCGTTTGGGTGTCACCATGGGATCCCATATGAAGTTATCTGTCAAAATTCCTCAACCGGAAGTACCGCTTTACTGAATGAATTTTGTAGTTTTATTTTTGCAATTTTTTTCAAAAACGGCTTCAACGATTTTCTTTAAACCTAGTATATCAACTACCTATACAATTTTATTTCAAACATATGTCTGGGAAAATTCATTTAAGGGAGCTTTTGGGGGAGAAGTAGGGTTATGTTTTCCTTTAAACTGCTCTTTCAATTTATTATATGAATGTGTCGTCTAAAAAATATTAAATAGATTTAAATATAGTATTCAAATCGTCAGGCCTTAAAATTACAATGAGATGTTTGTACGGCAATCGCCAGAGGAGTTTTTAAAGAAAAAGAATTCTTTGTTGCTCTACGTTTCGGGTGCCCTTCTTCAGGAGCCAGACAAAGATACTTAGGTATACTCTTAGGTAAAGGATACTCCTACCTATACCTACCTACCTATTATACTATACCTACTCCTCTCCTACCCTGAAGGTATCTTTGTCTTATTTTCTCTTATTGTTAATATCATTTTATTTAATTGACTGTCACTTCTGTTTTATAATTTCTTCTCTTAACATTTCTTTGATTTAAATTTTTATTTTTTTGTTATAAATATATGCACTTTTTTCCTAACTTACTATACGTAAACTACTGTATTTCTCCAAATAAATTTTTACAGAGCTCCTGACGAAGGGCACCCGAAACGTGAGAGCAACAAAAGCAAATTCTTTTTCTTTAAAAACTCCTCTGGCCATTGCCGTACAACTATCTCATTAGAATTAAATATACTGTCAAAATTCTAAGTTTGAAGAAAATCGGTTGACCGGAAGTGCGTTTTTGCTGGTTATTTCAGTTTTCTACGCTTGTATCCCTCACTCGGAGCAAGGGAAAGTAAAAATACTGACGTATTTCGTTAAATTTATAATACCAACTGTGTGATACAGAGATCTATCTAACTTTTATTAGGAACTTTTTTATTAAGATTTAAAGATATGTTGGGGGAAGGGAAATGTATGTCCTCAAAAAAGTTGTTTTTTTTTAAGTTAATATTCTTTATTGATCTCTTCCCCCATTCCAGGTAGTCTTCATCTCCGACTGAAACGCCTGTGGCCGCCAGTCTTACTTTTTCAACATCAAACTGCCTAAATAGAGAATAAGGGACGTTTCTGAACAATATCCCTCTCATGTGTACATGTCTTTATTTTCTTTTATCATTTTTGCTTACAGTTCCAGTACTTGTACCATACAGTTCCAGTACTTGTACCATACAGTTCCAGTACTTGTACCATACAGTTCCAGTACTTGTACCATACAGTTCCAGTACTTGTACCATACAGTTACAGTACTTGTACCATACAGTTACAGTACTTGTACCATACAGTTACAGTACTTGTACCATACAGTTCCAGTACTTGTACCATACAGTTACAGTACTTGTACCAT
>JAAEAF010010055.1:0-28074 GCA_011037195.1 Triatoma infestans
ATTTTGAACATTTTCTTTTAATTAAATTAAATTTTTCTTTTGTGTAAAAAGTTTTTATTTAATTTTTTTTGGGTGTTTTTAAATTTTTAACCCTCTTACAGAGATGGAAAAGATTGTTTTTCGTTAATTAAATCATATTTTTTGTATTTTCTTTTATCATTCTCAACTCCATCATTTTAAAAATTAAATAAACTTTGATTTATGAGATTTATTTGTTTATTTTTTTTGATTTGATTTATCAGAAAAAAATAGAGGCAATATTAGCTAATCTTAGGATATTTTTGTAACAGTTCTCAATTTGAATTTTGTTGTTTTTTACATTTATTTCGCATTTTCTTTAACAAAACAAGAAAGAAACCCCATGTTATTTATTATCGTTGGAAAGCTGGTGAAATGTAAATATTTTTTCTGTAACCGGACCGTACGCTAGCCTTAAAGAAATTTATAAGAAAATACTATTGAAAAGTGGCTTTTAACAGTCAAAGCGCTATAGGGTTGAGTTTAAAGTCACTGAAAAATCTTATAATTAATTAAATTAAAATAAAACTTCTGTTTCTTATAGGAAATTTAATACTCTTTCCAAAGGTGTAATTGAATATGATTTTCGTGAAAATTTTTTTTTGAGATATAATCAATTTTATGAGAAAAAGTAGGAAAATTGAAAATTTTCCAAAATGAAGAATAACTTTTGAAGGCGAACAAATCGGACCATGGTTTATTAGAAATTTTTTTGTTCCAAATGAAGTGAAAAACCATATCCCCTGAAGTATTGCCAGAGGTTGATGTTACACCCTGTATAATGGGCCTATTAAATAAAAATTAGCAAATACTTTCAAGTGTTTACTTTTATAAAAAGTATACACTTTTAAGTAGAAGCAATGTTTTCAATTGAATAAAAAGCCATCTTTTACTTAAAAGTAAATTCTGGAAAAATCAACGACAAAAATAAGTATTTACTTGTAAGCATTTGTTTATACTGTAAGTATACATTGGATTTGTTCCAACCATCTCCTCCGTAGTCCCCACTACTTCCCTTTCAGTCTATTTTATTAGTATTTTCTTACGAGTGAGTGTAATTATTATAATATAATTATGTCATCGAGTGAAGAAGAAGTGCATGCCAAATGTGGGAGCCAAAGAATCCTTCTTTTAGGTTATCCTTAATATCATAGTGGTGCTGAATAAGTCCATGATGCCAGGAATAATACAGGCAAAAGAAAAAGCCTGGAAAGAAATTAGAGATGAATTTGTCAAAAAAATACGGGAAAATCTTCGGTGACTTTAGATCACAGCTTAAAAAACATTAAATAATATGAAGAGACAGATGTGAAGAAAAAAAGTGGCCAAAATATTACTGGTAGAGAGAAACAATTAATTTATAAATATTTACAAGTACAAATATAAATAAATGATGTTGCCTTAACTTAGATTAGGTTGCTGAAAACACTGCATACCGATCAATCTTGATAGATATGTAATTATATATCACCGTCTATGGTCCTTAATAATCAATGATCATAAATAAAATCAGTGCAATAACAGGTACCTTGCTGATAAAAACAGATTAAAATAGCAATGAATAAACACTCTGTCGGTTACATGATTAACAAAATATCACAAAACAAAAAAGATAGAACATGTGTTTCTAAATATCCATGTCCAATATCTCCATTCCAACCATCTCCTCCGTAGTCCCCACTACTTCCCTTTCAGAAAATCAAGCTGCAGGACTGGGGAGAAAGAATTCTTAGAACTTTTAGATTCCAACTACAATCAAATTCTTAATACTCAAAAATCTTCTCTGCGACACCTGTTTGAAATCCTGGATCACTCGAAAAACGAAGAAATACGAGTATTTCCATCTTTGGCCGAGATCTAAGAGCCCCACCTCTTGTTTCTTCAAAATCACTTAGTAAATAATTAGATCAACACACTTTCACTTGGAAAACGCAACTAAACTTTAGAATTATCCGGACTTATATTTTTTCTCTTTCTCTCTCTCTCTGTAATTCGTTATCTTTCGTATATTTATAAAGTCAGCTATAGGTAGATTTGAAGCCAGAAATTTTAATTAAAAAAACATAAATGGTAACCATAAACATATTAGATAACCATAAAAAATACAAGTAATTATTTGCATCACAAAGTTATTACTTATCCTTTATTCAACCGAAAATAAGTGTTCACTGGGAAAATTATGAGTAAATAATTGCGAATTCAGTAATTAATGGACAAATTTAGTGTTTACTTATTTCATTAAGCAAACAAACTTGTGAGTTCAGTAAACACTGATGTTTTATTTCAAGTGGTTGTAAGTAAGTAAAGACTTATAAAACGCCAAGTAAAAGTAAATGGTTATTTTTATTCAATAGACCCAATGATAAATTTTCACAAATATAGTGTGGCGGGGAAGGAGCAGCACCTACCCAGACTGGTAGTAAAATTAACGCTTCTATTAAGCGATTAAGCTATTAAATAATCCATTAATTAGTTGTGGTTGGTCCCGCAGAGCTGGAAAGTATCAGGGATATTTTTCGTGATAGCCTGCTACTTTTTGTGGTCAAACGACCGGTTTCAGGGGGTTTGCTCATAAACAGGACATTTTTGTCAAAACAGTTTGTTAACATAGACTTGCAAAGAGCAAATTTAGTTGATAATACACTAGTTTTAAAAACTGTTTTTGTTAGGACCAGACTAAGTTATGAGGGGATTCGTTGATACGTAGGTGGATAAACACATGATTTTAGCTTTTTGAAGACTACTGTACATTTTTCCTTTTAAAAACTTAAATTATGTTTTTGTAGGAGATTTAATTTGATAATTAATTTAAGTTATTTATTATTAAAAGTAATTTAAATAATTTAAGTTACAAATCTCCACTTGTTGGATGTTTCCATTTTTAAAAGGTACAATGTACACCAGCCTTTTAAAATGCGAAAAACAACATGAATTTTGCCTACGAAGGTGTCAACAAACCCCCTCTTAACCTAGTTAGGTTCTAACTAAAACACTTTTTAAAACCAGTGTAGCAATTAAAGTTGCTCTGCAGTGTTATCTTACACTGTTTTAACAAAAATATCCTAATGATGGGCAAACGCCCGAAACCGGTCGATGACCACAAAAAAAAAGCTGGGCTATCACAGAAAACATCTCTAATCCATAATTCTTCACATCACAAAAAGACATGACCCATACGAATTTATAAACCTGAATATCTTGATCGTTTCTTAAGAATGTCACCCTTGACTAGCTTCGTTCGAGATGTTCTAAAAAACACCTTTTTTTTTTACTTTCTCTTACTCCTAGTAATCGTGTCAAATTTTCGATATCGACTTTTCACCGGAAATACCTGTTTTGAGGTCCCCTGAGTTCAAAAAAGTGGTTTTTTTAGCAAATGGTCTGTGTGTGTGTGTGTATGTAAACAGCATAGCTCAAAAGAAAAACCGCAAAAAGTTGAAACTTGATAATCCGTTTAGGTATCACCATGGGATCTGACTGTTACGTTATCTGTCAAAATTCCTCAACCGGAAGTTGGCACTTCACTAGTTGTTTTTTTTTTTTTTACTTTTTGCGTTTTTCTCAAAAAAGGCTCCAACGATTTTCATTAAACTTGTTATATCAATTACACATACAAAGTGCTACAACTTTCTCTGGGAAAATTCTTTTAAGGGCACTTTTAAGGGAGGGATGGGGGTATGTTTTTCTCTAAAATGCTATCATAATTGATTTATACAATTCTATCATCCAAAGAAAATTTAATTAGAAATAAATTGATGGCCAAAATTCCGAGTTTCAAGGAAATTAGTAAACTGGAAGTGAGCTTTCATTGGACAGTTTTTTTTTTTTTCAGTTTTCGACCAATTTCATTAAATTTGGTACACAACATTATAATTTTGAGGACTGCTGGAGTAAGAGAAAGTTGTGTGAGTGTTTCACACCAGATTTTTTTTTTTTTTAGGGCTCTTTTTTTTCTTCTTTTCTGGCACTACAACCCAGTGTTTTGGGTCTTGGCCTCCTCAATATGTTTCCGCCAGTCGTCCCTATTTTTAGCGGCCGCCATCCAGTTCCGCAGTCCGAGGATGTTCCTCGCGTCCTGGGCAATTCCATCATGCCAACGCAATCTGGGTCTCCCAACTCTCCGTTTCCTATCCGGGGTCTCGCGTAGCAGTTTGGAAGGGATTTCGTCGGCACTCAGCCTTGCCACATGGCCCGCCCATCTCAGTCTGTTTAACCTGATCCAAGCTACTACTGGGGGCTCCTTCATTAGAACATACAGTTCTCTATTCTTTCTACGCCGCCAGATCGCATCATCACGTACTGGGCCATAGATTTTGCGCAGTAGCTTGCTTTCAAACACCTGCAGTCGGTGTTCGTCGGTCTTTGAAATGGTCCAGGTTTCTGAGGCATATGCCAATACAGGCCGAATAAGGGTCTTGTAAAGCCTAAGTTTGGTGCCCCTTGTTAATATTTTACTTTTGAAGTGTTTACTTAGGCCGAAGTAGCATCTATTAGCCAGCATCAACCTCCTTCCTATTTCCTGAGATACTTCGTTGTCTGCCGTCACAAGGGATCCCAGGTAAACAAATTCAGCCACATTTCCAAATTTAAAGTTGCTTACACAGAGTGGCCCTTTTACTGTTGGGTCGGTAGAGAAGAATTTTGTTTTTTCCTCATTGATCACCAAACCCAATCTCCTGCCGTTGGCTTCAATGCTCAGGAAAGCATTCTTTATATCGTCGACAGTTCTACCCACAACGTCTATGTCATCCGCGTACGCTAAGAGCTGCACGGATTTATGGAAAATGGTTCCCGAGGTTTGGATACCCGACTCTCTGATCACCCTTTCGAGTGCCAGGTTGAAAAGCAAGCGGGCCAATGCATCACCTTGCCTTAATCCGGTTTTCGATTGGAATTGCGAGGAGATGTTCGACTGTATCCGCACAACGCAGTGAACATTCGACATACTCATCGCAACGAGGCGGACCAGCTTCATTGTTTATATTCATTTCGGTCATAGCCTTATACAGCTCACACCTATTTACAGTATCGTAAGCGGCTTTAAAATCTATGAATAGGTGGTATGTGTTAAGCTGATATTCCCGTCCCTTTTCTAGGATCATCCTCAAATTGAAAATCTGATCAATGGTCGATTTACCCTTTCTGAAGCCGCACTGGTATCGACCTAATATCCTCTCAACATAAGGAAGCAACCTCTGAAAAAGGATGTTTGATAAAATTTTATAGGCTGTCGGGAGTAACGAAATGCCTCTATAATTGCCGCAATCTAGTTGATCACCTTTCTTGTGAATAGGGCAAATTATAGTCTCTTTATACGTCTCTTTATAGTCTCTATTATACGTTTTTAGGGCTCTAGTTTTACTAAAACGTAGACTTCGGTCAAAATTTAACAAATGGAAATCTGTCGTGCAATAAAATAGAATCAAATAATTACAATAATCTAGTTCTATAAACTAGTATGTTCAAAAATAAATTGTCTTCAATATTGATGATTTTATTCAAGAAAGTTGTGTAAACAAATTATAATTACTTTCAAGCTTAGCCTAATGGATTACAATCTAAAGTCTGAAATAATTATCTGGCAAACAAAATTAACTTCATTAACAGAATATTAATTATAAAGATTTATGATGAAGATAAAGTTAATTTTATAAAAAGGATATATCTCAGTTTTAATATAAATGGGTATTACCACCAAATAATATGTTCAAGGTGTGTGTGTATAATACAATATATAATTTCAGAAATTTTATTATGACAGCTGTAATTTAATTTGTACATATGTATATTTAATATTTAATACCTTAGCTACCATTTTCACTATTGAGAGAACATTTCTGACAATATAATGAAAACAATTATTCATTGCTTAGAGTATCTCAAACTGTAACGACATATATATTAAATGATATAAAATAAATTAAATTATTAGAAAATTTAATAATACCTGACACTCAGATATTTTGTGCATTAATAATTATTCAAACTATTGTGTAATATAGCGTCGCCTTAAACTGTGGGGAGGCCACGTAACTTTATGAACAAGACAAGGCATCACATATATTACTTTCTCTTACTCCTAGTAAGAGGAAGTATCGTAATCGTGTCAAATTTTCGATATCGAGTTTTCACCGGAAATATCCGTTTTGAGGTCCCCTGAGTCCAAAAAAGTGGTTTTTAGCAAATGTGTGTGTATATGTATGTATGTGAACAGCATAGCTCAAAAACGAAAAATCGTAGAAAGTTGAAATTTGATATTCCGTTTAGAGGTCACCATGGGATCTGACTGTACGTTATCTGTAAAAATTCCTCAACCGGAAGTACCACTTTACTAGTTGGATTTTTTACTTTTTTGCGATTTTCTCAAAAATGGCTCCGACGATTTTCTTTAAACTTAAAACATCAACCACACCATACAAAGAGCTACAACTTTTATTAGAAACATTTCTCCGGGAAAATACATTGAAGGGTACTTTTGGGGGAGAGGTAGGGTTAGGTTTCCATCTAAAGTGCTATTTCAGTTTATTAGACAATTCTGCCAACTAAATAATGTTAATTAGAATTAAATATGTTGTGAAATTCTGAGTTTGAAAAAATCGGATAACCGGAAGTGCGTTTACTTTACCACTTTACTAAATGATTATTCACTTTTTCGCAATTTTCTCAAAAATGGCTTTGACGATTTTTTTGAAACTTCGTATATAAACTAAACATGCAAAGATCTACAACTTTTATCTAAAACATTTCTCTGGAAAATTTCTTTTAAGAGCACTTTTAGGGGAGGGGTGGGGTTAGATTTTCATCAAAGTGCTATCCTAGTTCATTATACAATTCTATCATCCAAACATAATTAGTTAGAAATAAATAGATGGCTGAAATTCCGAGTTTCAAGAAAATTAGTAAACCGGAAGTGCGCTTTTACTGAACAGTTTTTTCAGTTTTCGACGAATTTCATTAAATTTGGTGCACAAACTATAAAATTTGTCAATTATCATTTTGAGAACTGGAGTAAGAGAAAGTTGTGTGAGTGTTTCACACCAGATTTTTTTTTTTTTATTAAGTTAAAATATAATAAAAAAACGAAAGCATTAAAGTAAAACGTTTCTAGTATATAGATCTGATGATTAATATGTGCCTGTTTTAAAGTACACAGCCCGTCCAAGTTTGGTTTTATATTTATTTATTTATTTATTTATACGGGCAATGCCCATTTTACGTAATAATAAAATACACAAAACAATCAATTGCACTTGCACGAAGAGAAGAAAGTAATACAAAATAAAATAGTTTCTGATAATAAATAAGAAGATTCAATAATAATAAATAAATTGCAGAAAATCTTATGCTATTTATATAAATATAAATAATATAAATATAAATTACAAAATATACAATAAATCAGTTTATGTTATGTGAAAATTAATCGTGAGTAGATTTTATTGCGGTACTTAATCTCTAGAGAACTTAGAATTTTCATTAAATTAGTTTTTGTTATATTGTTTAGGTCAACATTCTCAAGAAGACTATTTGCTAGATACATTATTCTATTGACTGGTGAGTGAAAGATGTAGTTAGAGCGAGAGACGTGTTGATAAAATAAACGACTGTTACGGATAGAAACGGATTGGGACATTGAAACTGAAAAAGGACAATAGTTCTGAAGAATCTATATTATTATTGAGGGGACCATGCAGAAAAAGTAAATCAATAGTGTTTGTTCGTTCGCCTAGTGAAGCCAGATTTATGGAATTTTTTTTAGGATATTGACAACGGAAATGGACTAGTTTTAAGAATTTTGTTTTTTATTTTCTCAATCATACTAATATTAGTAATCGTATTATTGGAGACCAAATACAACTAGCATATTCGAGTATTAGACGAACAATGAAACAATAAAGATGTATTATTGGAGCCACGTTAGTGAAATCACGAGAAGATCTATATATGAAGCCCAGCAATTTATAAGCTCGTTTGCAAATGGTGTCTATATGATGATTGAATGTCAACTTATTATCCAGCCTTACTCCCAGATAGCAGATAATCTTACTAACAGAGAATTATTAATATTGTAGTCGAAGAGTATGTTATTGATTTTCCAAGAATAAGTAACAACAGAGCATTTATTTATGTTTAATACCATATTAATTTGCCACCCAATTTGCACCAATCATGCAGGGTGATAAGAGAGTTTTGTAGAGTGATGCAATCATCAAGGCTGAGTACTGAAATAAATAGTTTTACGTCATCTGCAAACATGAGAAACTAAACTGATCGTAGGGAAGAGAATAAATCATTGATATAGAGAAGAAATAAAATCGGGCCAAGGTCGAGATAGTCACTATGAGCTCCCTTTCCATTTGAAGTTAGATTTAGTATAGTATTTAGATTTTAAAGCAGAAAAACCAATTTCTGCAAAGGTAAGAAGTGGGGGAAAAAGTAACAGTATCCGAAGCGCCAATATTCGGGAAACATTGGTAAGCAATACTCAACGTTGCCAAATTGAGTTTAAATTTCCGTGTATTGGGTTACTTTTATCTGTCTTTTTATGTTATAATATAAATGGGGCGCGAAATTAAAAAAAATATGAGAACCGCTGGTGTAATAAATCTAGTTTATTGATCTAGGGCATCAACAAAAATGAATCCAGACAAATTTTCCAATGCTGAATGGTTAACATTTTATTTATGATTGTTTATTGGTTCTGTTTTATAATATCAGCATTACTGCAGAGGCCGTAAAATTTTTATTGAGAGGACGATACTGTGCGTTCAATTCAAACAGCAAAAAAGTTGTAGGCTTTTGTTCTAGGTCCATTTTGAAAGGAGGTTCTAGTTTCATGCAAGATTATTCTAGCACTTTTCACTATGATGTTGACAAGAACATCAGTCTCGAAATGCTTCCCCGTGAAGAAGACTAATGTAGTGCAGTCCGTGATGAATATGAGCCCATTTTGTAAAGGTGCTTAGCATTGCTTATTATAAATGAATTATCGATAAGTACAAAGATTATGAATTCCTTAAATACCAATCTAGAGCCATAATTCACATCATAATAATGGCCATTCGACCCCTCTCTAGCAATTTCTTTTAACAATGTCTATTAATGTTTCATTGTTATTTGACAAACTTGTGCACTACTTTTTGAATTCATGGCATATTTATACGGATGGAGCCAAGAACAGTAGGTTGGCGTAGGCTGCACTTTTTAGAACCCCCCCCCCCCATTATAACAAGAAAAACCAAATGCAGTGAAAAGATTTAACGTGTAGCTTCAGCGCTGAACTTCTCGCCGTAAAAGAAGCTGTAAAGAATGCGACGGAAACGATGCAAACCGATACAACGGACAATATAATTATATTGTCGGACAATTTTTCGGGAGGAACCTGGAAATTGCTAATTTAAAAAATTCTGTTCCCGCAAATGATATATATTTTATGGGTTAAAAAGAACCCATACACAAATCTAGAGGACTTTACACAAATATAGAAATTGGAAGCGAAAGCTTTAGAGTTAGTGAAGAGAAGGCTGGTAGTTGGTTGCTGACTCGTTGTAACTGCTATATAAACTGTTCTAAAGACTGTCCCTTGTAGGGATAGCGCTGCTGTATATAAACAGAGTTTCTCACTCTAGTCTTGCCTAAGTAGTGAGTGAGACTCTCAATTTTTGTGTGTGTCTCTCTGCTTTAGATCCCTCTCTTCGGATCCTATTACAGTAAAGAAATCAAAGCCCGTTATTATTCGGCTATATAGCCTGACATATTGATCAGACTATGGTAAAAAACGAGTTTCGGCATTTTTATTTAGCAATGATCCGCTTAAGAACAGGACATAATTGATCACCAAGCCATACGATTACTGGAATGCCAATGAGGCCACAGGAACAGTTCTGATGCCACCAACTACTGCTGGATTGTGTGTATACCAAAAGGTAGGGATAAAATCTAGAGAGTAATTCTAGAAAAAAAGAATAGATCTGCCAACTAACTTACATATCGCTAATGCATTTACCACAAATAAATGGTGAAATGAACATGTAATGAAAGCAAAATCCACATAAAAACTAATTCAATATTAATTTTTTTAGGGAAGGGAATAGCTAAGTGGTTAGCGTACTGGACTCCCACGCGGAGGACCCGGGTTCGAGTCCAGCTGTGCTACCCTTAGATTTTTTCTTCCTAGGAACCTCTACAGCTCACTATCAGATGTGATGGACAGTGTTGTATGTAATGAGAGGCCGGCAGTGCACTGAGAAGGCTCCGGGCGCCAATAACCATAGATGTTGAAGCGCCTTAAATTAAAAAAAAAAAATATTAATTTTAATAGACGCCTATTAACAAAAATCTGGTGTGAAACACTCACACAACTTTCTCTTTCTCCAGTTCTCAAAATTATAAATGACACATTTTATAGTTTGCGTACCAAATTTAATGAAATTCGTCATAAACTGAAAAAACTGTTCAGTAAAAGCGCACTTCCGGTTTACTAATTTTCATAAAACTAGGAATTTCGGTCATCTATTTATTTTTAATTAATTTTGTTTGGATGGTAGAACTGTATAATCAACTATGATAGCACTTTAGTGAAAAACATAATCCCGACCCTCTCCTAAACTTGCCCTTCAATGAATTTTCCTAGTGAAATATTTTAAAGAAAAGTTGTAGAACCTTTGTATGTTTAGTTTATACAAGAAGTTTCAAGAAAATTGTCGGAGCCATTTTTGAGAAAATCACGAAAAGGTGAAAAAAAATCATTTAGTAAAGTGGTAAAGTAAACGCACTTCCGGTTATCAGATTTTTTCAAACTTGGAATTCCAGCAACATATTCAATTAACATTATTTAGATGAAAGAACTGTCTAATAAACTGAAATAGCAGTTAAGATGAAAACCTAATCCCACCCCTCCTCCCACAGAAGTGCCCTTAAATAAATTTTCCCAGAGAAACATTTCAAATAAAAGTTGTAGCTCTTTAGGTATGTGTAGTTGATGTACCATATGTTTGAAGAAAATCATCGGAACAATTTTTGAGAAAAACACAAAAAATGTAAAAAAACCAACTAGTAAAGTGGTACTTTCGGTTGGGGAATTTTGACAGTTAACTTACTGTCAGATCGCATGGTGACACCTAAACGGAATATCAAATTTTAACTTTCTACGGTTTTTCGTTTTTGAGCTATGCTGTTCACATATATATACACATACGCATAGACCATTTGCTAAAAACCACTTTTTTTGGGACTCAGGGAACCTCAAAACGGATATTTCCGGTGAAAACACGATATCGTAAATTTAATACGATTACAATACTTCCTCTTAATAGGAGTAAGAGAAAGTAAAAAAAAAAAAAAAAAAAAAAAAAAAACGACCTTTCAATGATCTCTCTCTCTTATAAATAAATAAGAGAAAATAATTGCAAATGTTACTAATTATTATTTGGAGAAAACACATTTTGGTAAATAATTTTCATTTAAACAATTTTTCAAACAATATAAAAATTTTAAATTTAATATTTGTTTTAATAACAGTTATCACATTCATGTATTACAGAAACAGGAAGTAACACAAGTTTCCACTTTAATTCAGACAGGAAATTTATAGCTAAAGTTTATTGCAAGTTTAATGAAGTTCATGAAAGCTCAGTTGGAAATTTTAACTAAAAAAAAGTATGAAATAATTTCAAAAGTTTTATAACAAAAAAAAAAAAAAAAAGAAAAAAAAAAAAAAAAAAAAGAGAAGTACATTACGTAATAAGTAAAGATAAAACGTACTTTTTACCCACAAAATAAACTATAAATCAGGGAAGGGATTAGCTCAGTGGTAGCGCGCTGGACTAGCAACGCGGAGATCACGGGTTCGAATCCAGCCGCGGTGCTCTTAGATTTTCTCTTCCTAGGAGCCCCTACAGCTCACTGTCCGGTGATGGACAGTGTTGTCTGTAACGGGAGAACACTGTCCGGTGGCCGGCAGTGCCCTGAGAAGGCTCCGGGCGCAAATGACCTCAGATGTTGAGAGCCTTTAAATTTAAAAAAAAAAAAAATCTGGTGTGAAACACTCAACAAACTTTCTCTTACCCAGTACTCAAAATTATAATTGACAAATTTTATAGTTAGTGTACCAAATTTAATGAAATTCGTCGAAAAGTGAAAACACTGTCCAGTAAAACTGTCCGGTTTACTAATTTCCTTGAAACTCGGAATTTGGGTCATATATTAATTTCTAGTTATTTCAATTTGGATGACAGAATTGTATAATCAACTGTGATAGCATTTTAAAGAAAAACATAACCCCCCTCCCCCAAAAGTCCCCTTAAATGAATTTATCAGGGGAAAAGTTTCAAATAAAAGTTGTAGCTCTTTATATGTATAGTTAACAACGCTGGTTTAAAGAAAATCGTTGGAGCCATTTTCGAGAAAATACCAGAAAACTGAAAATTATATTTCAGTAAAAACGCACTTCCGGTTATCTATTTTTTTTCAAACTCGGAATTTCAACAACATATTTAATTCTAATTAACATTATTTAGATGACAGAATTGTCTAATATACTGAAACAGCAGTTAAGATGAAAACCTAACCCCACCCCTCCCCCAGAAGTGCCCTTAAATGAATTTTCCTGGAGAAATGTTTCAAATAAAAGTTGTAGCTCTTTGTATGTGTAGTTGATTATACCAAGTTTAAAGAAAATCTTCGGAGCCATTTTTGAGAAAATTGCAAAAAACGTAAAAAAAACAACTAGTAAAGTGGTACTTCCGGTTGAGGATATTGACACTAACGCACCGTCAGATCCCATGGTGATACCTAAACGTAATATCAGTTTGAACTTTCTACGATTTTTCGTTTTGAGCTATGATGTTCACATAATACAACATACACACACACACACACAACACACATACAGACCATCTCGTAAAAACCACTTTTTTGGACTCAGGGGACCTCATCAAAACGGATATTTCCGGTGAAAACTCGATATCGAAAATTTGACACGATTACAATACTTCCTCTTACTAGGAGTAAGAGGAAGTAAAAAAAGAAAAAAGAGAAGTACATTACGTAATAAGTAAACATAAAACGTACTTTTTACCCATAAAATAAACTATAAATCATAAAGTTTACAATATGTAATATTTAAAATATATTATATAAATTAGTAGAAATTTGAAGTGGGAATAAACAAACTACATGTACTTTAGGATGAACCGTACAATATTTTTTTGTTTTTAATAGTTTTGGGAACGTTAATTTAGCGAGCTGAAGATGTATACTTCAGGGATTAGTGTTTTTTACTTTTTTTTACTAAAACAGAGCCGCATGTAAAATATATTGTTTTGTTTGCCTCTCTGTAGTACCAGCAAGAAAAAGGAAATTTATTCACCAACTTGCGTTGAATTTACATTGAAAAAAGCCGTAGAAATTTATTAGTTTAATACAAACTTTAAAACGTAAAAAATGGTGTGTGAAACACTCACACTATTACTTCATAATTTTTTTTTTTTTTTTTTTACTTTTTCAGTAAGAGGAAGTATTATAATCGTGTCAAATTTTTGATATCCAGTTTTCACCGGAAATATCCATTTTGAGGTTCCCTGAGTTCCCCAAAAAAGTGGTTTTTTAGCAAATGGTCTGTGTGTATGTATGTATGTATGAATGTGTGTGAGCATAGCTCAAAAAACGTAAAAGTCGTAGAAAGTTCAGTTGATATTTCGTTTAGGTATCACTATGGTATACGATGTAGGTTATCTGTCAAAAATTTTTTTAACCGGAAATAGCACTTTAATGAATGATGTTTTTTTTTTGCTACTTTTTTTTAAGGTTTTCTCAAAAATAGTTCCAGCGATTTTCTTGAAACTTGAGATATCAATTACACAGACAAAAATCTACAATTTTTATTTGAAACATTTCTCTGGGAAAATTTCATTTAAAAGAACTTTTAGGGTTGGGATGGGGTTACGGTTTTTTTTCTCCAAAGTGTTATTTCAGTTTATTATACAAAATTTATTATCTAAATAATATTAATTTAGCATTAAATAGTGGTGTTGAAATTCTGAGTTTGAAAAAAATCGGATGACCGGAAGTGCGTTTTTATTGAGAAGATATTTTTCAGTTTTCTGCTATTTTCACTAAAACAATTCTGACTATTTTCCTTAAACTTGGAATGTGAATTACACATATAAAAAGCTACAACTTGTATTTGAAACATTTCTTCTGGTAAAGTCTGGGGCTTTTGGGAGTGTGGTGTGGTTAAGTTCTTTGTATAGTGCTATCTTAGTTGATTATACAATTCTACCATATAAACAAAATTAATTAGAAATAAATAGATGGCCTAAATTCCAAGTTTCAAGAAAATTAGCAAACCGGAAGTGCGTTTTTACTGGACAGTTTTTTCAGTTTTCGACGAATTTCACTAAATTTGGTATAATAACTATAAAATTTGTCAGTTACAATTTTGAAAAACTGGAGTAAGAGAAAGTTGTTGTGAGTGTAACACATCAGTTTTTTTTTTTTTTTTTAATTTAAGGCGCGTCATCATCTATGGTTATTGATGCCCGGGGTTTCTCAGTGCATTGGCAGCCTTGAAAGGCGCTGAAGATACTTGGCAGACAGTACTAGGCATTACATTGAGTTCAAATGTACAATTGAATAAACAAAATCGATGTAGCCGTTTTCGAGAAAATTTCTGTAAATTCGCTATTCGATTAAATCGATTTTCTTCATTTTGGAATTATAGCAATGCTTCTAATGTGCCTTAATATAAAGTTGGTACTTTAGAGGTAAAGAAAATGTTGCCTTTTCCTCAGAGCCCCCCCAAATAATCGAATTCCTTTCTTTGAAACTGAATACTTAATTTCAAAGAAAATTGAAAGGTATTTATTTGAATGACAGTAAACAAAGCTTAAAGAAAATAGTAAAAAACGTAAACGTCGATTTCCTGCTGTTGGATCTTGTCCAAAATCTTCGCGCCAGATACGATGTTCGTATGTAAACGGAATGCCCAATTTGCGTGTTCTCCGATTTTTCTTTTTTGAAATATTTTGTTCGCACGTACAAAACACACACACAGAGATAAATACAGACCATTGTGTGGTATTAAAGGGACTTCCTCAAATATGTATTTCTGATGGAAACTGTATTTCGAAAATTTGTTGAAATTCACGTTTCTGAGGCATATGTAAGAAATGGCAAGATGATTTTTGTATTTCTGGAAATTACTGTACTTTTAAGATGCATGTGCAATTAGTAATAGCATCTATTTGCATTTATTATTCATTTTCCAATTTCTCCTACAATTTTATTTGTAGAACAGGCAATAGATCCAATTCGAGAACTAATCCTTTCAAAGAGAACTAATCCTCTTTCTGGCAGGAATACAGACCAAATTTCTATGGAATGTTCCACTTCTCCTGTTTGATAGTCCTCATATATTTGGTGTTCTTCTGGCCTCATGTACAAAACGAATTCATGAGGGCAAGTAAATTCCTCTGTAAGGGCTTTAATGGATCGGACAATAATATCCAAGTCGTTTTTGTAGCGAATACTCAGCATATTAGCATATTAGTATTGCCTCAGTCTCAGCATATTAGCTTGAGCACAAGGCTGAATAGTCGGCCGGCTAAAGCATCTTCTTACTTGTATCCTCTCTTTGTAGCAAACTCCAGGCCTAAGTAAGAACTACATTCATTATCATTTTAACAAGGTATATTCCTTTGGAGTGAATTCCAAATTCCTGGAAAACTTTGCACAATTTTTGGCCTTCTGATCGCTGTCATAAGCGATCTTGAAATCAATGAAGAGTTAATGTGTGGTCATCAATCTAGCGCAGTTTCCAGGATGGTTTCAGAGGCTGAAACCCAGTAGATTTTTAGTCCCAAATTATTAATAATAGAAAAAAATCTGGTGTGAAACACTCACACAACTTTCTCTTACTCCAGTTCTCCAAATTATAATTGACAGCTTTTATAGTTTGTGTACCAAATTTAATAAGATTCGTCGAAAACTGAAAAAAATTGTTCAGTAAAAGCGCACTTCCGGTTTACTAATTTTCTTGAAACTCGGAATTTTGGCCATGTATTTATTTCTAATTAATTTTGTTTGGATGATACAATTGTATAATCAACTGTGATAGCACTTTAGAGAAAAATAACCCCACCCCTCCCCCAGAAGTGCCCTTAAATGAATTTTCCTGTAGAAATGTTTCAAATAAAAGTTGTAGCTCTTTGTATGTGTAGTTGATATAGCAAGTTTAAAGAAAATCTTCGGAGCCATTTTTGAGAAAATTGCAAAAACGTAAAAAAACAACTAGTAAAGTGGTACTTCCGGTTGAGGAATATTGACACATAACGCACCGTCAGATCCCATGGTGATACCTAAACGTAATATCAAGTTTGAACTTTCTACGATTTTTCGTTTTTGAGCTATGCTGTTCACATACATACACACACACACACACATTCGCTAAAAACCACTTTTTTGGACTCAGGGGACCTCAAAACGGATATTTCCGGTGAAAACTCGATATCGAAAATTTGACACGATTACAATACTTCCTCTTACTAGGAGTAAGAGAAAGTAAAAATTAAAAGCCTGAATGCCCTTTTTGCTTTTGACAAAACAAGCATACTCTGTTAAATGTTATCTCTTATTTATTAGCAGCTCGCCAAAATTAACAAAGTATTCTATTAAATACATATATATATACATAAATAAAATTGATATTTTTAGTTTCTTTTCTATGTCAATTAATTATAATATGACAAACAAATACTAAAGAAAAAAATAAATTATCTAGTAATTAATTTAAAAAAAAATTGAAAAATATTAAATGTATAAAAAAAAAGAAAAGATAATACACAACCGTCAATAAAATTAGCCCATAATGGAGGTTCCGGTTTTAATTTAAAAACAATTCTCAAACCCTTTTATATTAAGCCGTCTACTCTAATAAATATTGATCAGAAACACTGCACTAAACACTTTTATTAATTGACGTTTTAAAGGTCATTAATTTCAATTTTTAGTAGGTAACAAAAATCTTTTATTCTGCCATAATTAATAACAGACCAAAATAATTAATGTCAAATTATGATCATTAATATGGTGATTAAAAAAGAAAAAAAGAAAATGCTATTAAAAAAACATGGGCAATTAACAAATAACAGGAAGATTAGAATATTATATAACAATTTGTTCTCATTATCTTGATTATTTTGAAAATTATGCGTCCCATGTAAATTCTTATATTAGTATAATATATATATCCCAATTCTTAAGTTACTTTTGACGAGGGAGTCCCTTTAGGTTGCTTGTACAATGGAATGAAGCCCTTATTGAGGAATTTCATCACGCAAGAAGTGGTGGACTTAAGTTATCAATATCAGCCGTAGCAGGCACATACATTGTACAATTCTACTATACTTTATACTATGTCATGATCACGGTTTATATGAAGAATTGGCTAGAACTTTGCCAGCCAAGTTTCCCCTTAGAATCTGTCTATAAGTCTCCCAGCAAAAAGTGGAAGAAACTGGATATAAGCCCGCCCATCTGAGGGCTTTAACAAGTCACAAATCAACCTTTGAAAGATTAACAAACAACAATTGAAGTGCTAAACCAACACTTGAAGTAGTCTAAACAAGTTATTAAGAAGAAAACAGCCTGTCTAGTACACAAGTCTGAAAGAGTTATTCAATAAACTGTATGGAACAAACAAATCAACTAACTCAACTCGTTTTCTGCCCCCCCCCACAAAGAAACCTCTTTTAATAGGCCAGAAAGTTTTGACCAAGCTAAATACAAAAGCTATTCGACTTAATTAGAACAAGCAAAATTTCTAATTAGCCACATAGTTTTTCAGGCGAACTACATCAGCCAACGCTACCATTTTATCATCATACTACCAACATCTCTCTCTTCGTTCTGCTATTCTATTCTCTTCTCCTCAGAGAGTAACTATAACACATATGTGAACATGAGTTCAGTATAAAGTAATGAAAATGATATAGAACCGCCTGACATAGAAGATCTCCGGGAATCGATTGATAAGTTAAGCAACAAGAAAGCACACGGTGAAGACTCTCTTGTGGCTGAATTCTTTATGAACAGCTGGGAAATTGTATTAAATCAATTATACTCGATGATATTTGAGATTTGGGAAAAAGAAAGAATGCCAGAGGAAAGGGGTACTAGTTTAATATTCCCCATATACAAAAAAAAGATGATAAGTCCCAAAAAATTATCGAGGCATCTCACCTTCTAAGCGTAGCTTATAAAATATTTTCTAATATATTGATAAAAAAACTCAACGTTTTTGCTGAAAATGTGCTTAACGACTATCAGTGCGGTTTTAGACGAGAGAAGGGTAAAACAATCCAGATTTTTGTAATGAGGCAGCTGTTGGAAAAGTGCTGAGAATACAAAATTGACCTGCATATCCTCTTTATCGATTACTGCCAAGCTTTTGATAGTGTAGTCAGTTATGAATTGATTGAGGCTTTACAAGAATCCCTCCATAAATTAATCAGACTAATTATAATGTCTTGGAATAATAGTGACGGCAAGGGAATTCTTGACGGGTGTGAGGTAAGGTGTCGGCCTCTCCGGTTCACTCTTCAATCTTGCCCTTCATAAAGTAGTGCAAAAGTTAAATATTACAGGAAACATCCTCCACTCGTGTATCCAGGTATGATATGATATCTGCCTGGTAGCTCGGACTGTCCCATCACTTAAAGAAGCGTTTTATTCTCTAGAAAAAGAAAGTAAGAAAATGGGCTTCTGAATTAGTGAGAATAAAACCAATTACATGAAATCAGCTAGCGCCATAATACTGAGGCACTGACTGTGGATGGTTATACTTTTGAGTGTGTTAAAAGCTTTATCTACTTGGGATCAAAATTGAATGACGAAAATAAGATGTTAAGCGAAGTAAATAAAAGAATCATGGCTGCCAACCGGGCATACTTTGCGAATATGAAATGTTTTTAAGATCTCATATTTGACGAGAGTCACGAAAGCAAGACTCTACAAGACTCTAATTAGAACCGTCGTCTTAACATATGGTTCTAGAAACATGGACTCTCACAGCCGTAATAACTTAAGTCTGAAAATATTTGAGCGTAAAATATTAAGAAGGATTTATGGTCCAGTGTTTGATAATGACTCCGATTCATGGAGAATGGGCACAAACAACGAACTTTATTCGTTGTATCAATATGGCAATGTGGTCCAGTTTATAAAAGCCCGCCGAATTGAATGGCTTGGCCAAATAACAAGGATGCCAAATAATAGGATGCTAAGCAAACTGCTGCATGGAACAGTCATAAGCAAAAAAAAAAGAGTTGGCCATCCGCGAAGACGTTGGCTGCAGGACGTGGAAGAAGACCTGAAAGCATTAGGCGTGGGCAGATGGAAGGAGAAGGCTCTGAATAGAATGTATGGAGCGGCATTGTTAGGGAAGCCAAGGCTCACCCCGAGCTTTAGTGCTACATGAAGAAGAAGAGGACGAAGAATTCTCTTCTCCTCATAAATTACAAAATACAACACTTAATATTAATTAATTCACAGTTTAAACCATAGAAGTTCACTTTGTTCACTTTTTATACACTTTCCACAAACTAGTGACTTCGTTTGTAACTGGAAAACTCTCCCAACTCTCTGTGGTCCCACTATACCGGTGGGGAATCTTCTAGAACTTCCTCGATTTTTCTAGAGAGAACTAGAGCGCCGCCAGCGCTTCCCAGCGGCCACTAGGAGAATCTTAGGTACCTGCCTTCTCTCCTAGATGGCACCACTGGCTGCGTTACAATACGTTAATATATAAAGTTGTGTAAATTGCCAAAATTGAATATGTCTTCATTTACATTATCATCAACCAAAATGCAATGGCAATCTTAGTAGACATTTTTTGAATTTAACTTTTTTTTTACTTTTAAGAAAAATCTATTAATTTAACAACCAGATATGGACGGGGCTGTGCCCAACTTATACTAAATACGATAAAATAATCTGTCTAGATCTATCTAGTTCAGCAAATTTAAAAATAGTCAACGATGAATTTTATCGATTCACAATTAGAAACATGGGCCAGTCCACAGATAGGAGACTGTGATATTAAATCGTATGTCAGTCAAGAAGAAAAAAATTAAAACAATTAAATTAATATATCAAAATAAAGTAATACATGAAAATCGATTCAACTATAAAAGTAAGAAGCGATATTTAAATTAAAGTTGGAGAGATGGATATAGAAATAAAGGAAAAAAAAAAACAATACACACACACACACACACACACACACATATGTGCATGATGGAGAACGTCAATGCCAAGAAAACTGGGTAGAACCGGGTCATTCCGTTGAAAGCCAGCAAGACGAATAGGATACACTTGGCTGGGTCGGCGCCCTTTTGAAAACAGATGAACCGACAGACAATTTATTCTATCTGGGGCTATGTATTTTGACACCCAATACGGTTTTTACTAAAAAATTCTGTGTACGTAGTGATTCATAAAGACCACCCACCACCACCACCGTCTCCAAATTTATGCCCACTACAAATAATCAAAATTTGAAGTTTGATGAACATTTATCATTCATTTTATATTTCTAATTATAATAAACAGGAAGTAAGAGAAAGTTGTGTGAGTGTTTCACACCAGATTTTTTTTTTCGAAATAATAACACAGAGATAAGAGTTTTTTAACTTTTTGTTTTCGCCGTAAATAAACTAATAACTCTTGTTTGTACAACGCAGCCATACGATATACCCACAAAATACTAACAATATCTCTTACTTTATACGAGTTTAGGAGTTAGTAATAGCACACTGGAAACTCTACTCACATCACATAAAGTTATTTGAAACTTCTTAGAAACTTCACAGAAAGTCCTAAAAACATTATATTGTACAATAAAAATGTTTTGATATATATAATATATATTGATTAGTTTAAACTTTTTATTACTTATTGCAATTATTTTGATTAAATATTTGAAATACAATTTTTTATTTATTATTTTAATGATTATGATAAAAATTATAAATAATGGAGCGTATGAAAAAAATACCCCCTTTTTTTTTTCTAATTAAAGAAGTTCCATGGACATTAAAAACCATCCATATATTTCTGATGTTTACAAACATGATATTATATTAATTTTTAACCTGATTATATACATAATACATCGCGAGATGCTTTTAAAGGTTCCTGTTACGAGGTTTTCCCTCTGATAGAATGTTGAAGACTTTTGTTTTCGAGCATTCTTACAGTGTCAGGTTACCCTCTAGGGAAGATTGGTCAAGATTGGGTCCATCTGGCATTATACCTGATAATTACTTCCGGTGTTACACGGATGGTTCCAGAATGGATGGTAGGTTCACTGGAGCTGCGGTCTATTTTGAGACCGAAAATCATTTGACAGAATCTCTTGGTGAGTAGACTACGGTCTTCCAGACTGAGGTTTATGCTATTCTTTATTGTGTTTTGGGAGAGGGTACGTAACACTAACTTAAAAGGTGTTTGTATCTGCTCGGATAGCCAGGCTGCGCTGAAGGCGCTGAGTTCATGTATCTTCATTTCCAGGTTGGTGCTAGAATGTTCTAAAAGGCTGGAAAAGCTTTTTTTCTCTGAAGGATGTGCTTCTAGTCTGGGTGCCAGGTCACATGGGAATTTTTGGGAATGAGGAGGTGGATAGGTTTGCCAAATTAGGCGGCTCTCTTCCTTTCATTGGTACCGAGCCTGGTGTTGGCGTGTCTTCTGGCACATGTCTGTCAGGCTTCCAGACATGTACAGCTTCAACGCATTCATTCTTATGGAAGAGCTCAGTTGGTTGTCGGCAGTCCAAAATGCTCATCAGGGGTCGGGACAGAGCTGTTAGTGAGACGTTACTGTGTCTTTCATGGAGCTCTCTCAGGCATCTGGTTGGATTCCTTACTGGACACTGTAGTTTAAGGAGACATCTCTACGTGATGGGGCTTATGCCAGATCCATTTTGTAGAGTCTGTGAGACAGAGGAGGAAACACCCATCCATCTTATGACAGATTGCCTATGGTGTAAGGAAATTAGGTTCAGGACCTCTGGTCGGAACAGGATGTCTGTAAGAGAGCTTAGGCTATTTCCCCTTAAGGTTATTGTCCGATTTGTTCGGACTGCGGTGAATCTTAGATGGATTAGACCCGGGTCTGGATATTTGTTCTAGACCCGGTTTGTTGTTGTTTCTCTTGGGGTAGCTATATGGGCCCAATGGGTCTTAGGATAGCGTAGGGTTTGGTCCCTTCCCACAGACAAATAATAATAACTAAATAATAATAATAATAATAATAATAATAATAATAAGAATAATAAAATAATAAAATACTAATAATAATAATAATAAAATAATAATAATAATAATAAATAATAATAATAATTATGCCAAGAGCAGATTTAGTTGATATACTGGTTTTTAAAAATGTTTTTGTTAGGGCCTAACTAGGTTAAGAGAGGTGTCGGTACCTAAGTGGGAAAAACATATGTTTCTGTCTTTAATGGGGCATTTATGCTGTATGCTTTAAAAATGGAAACATCCAACAAGAAGGGGATGTGTAACTTAAACTACATTTTTTGAAGGAAATTTACTTAATAATTTAATTTCCCATACTATCTTACTATTATATTTATTTATTTATAACAGCGTGAAATAACACTGTGTCAGCCGTGGGTTACTGTGATATAGTTTTTGACAATAAATGGATAAAACACGAGCTGAATGATCGTAAGATAGTATAGATAAATAAATAATATGATGTTGAACAATCTATTTATACAAGCAAGTTGTTTGAAAGTATTACGCATTCCATTCCACATTTCACCTTTCATAATTCACGCACACCATCCAAGAGCCCATGTGTACTGAACTATGGGTTCTTTACATGCCTAAATATATAGCAAGTCAAAACGGGCTTAAGTAGAGACTTTTATAAATATATTATTGAAAAGTCATATAAGTGTGTTATTCATCCCTGCGGAATCCAGCTCTGCGGAACTAACCACAACAACCATGGGTATTACGTCATTTTAGTAATTTTACTTCATTACTGAAAAAAACAAAAAAAAAGTGTATACCAGCTATAGCTAGGCATGCTCTATGTGAAATCGAAAGGGAAAATATCCTTGATCAGCGAACTGCCCCTGTGAAAGAAACCATTCAGGAGCACTTGAATGAAGTGTGTGTGTGTGTGTGTGTGTGTGTGTGTGTGTGTGTGTGTGTGTGTGTGTGTTCAAGATACTTGTATGTCTTGTTCGAGCCATGGGGAACACCAATGACCACGAGACTGCTTTGGGCTTCCAGCCTCTAATCTAAGACGTTATAGCATATGGTGTTTGACCTAACGGCTCAGCAGAACAATCAGCTAAGCCAGCCCCACATATAAACATATAAAAATGTTACGAAGCAGCAATTGTGATTTTATAAGGTAGTAGCAAAAGTTTTTCAGCACACGCACGACTCCAAGCTCGAATCATGTCGTGATCAAAAAAAGCGTGGCGTTTTGGAATACGGTTTGGTCGATCCTCATGCCTGCTGACCACGGCATGAAATTGCTTATTTACGGATGTAAAGGGGGCAATGGTGGGCTATATGGAATGTAATAGGATCCGAAGAGAGGGATCCAAAGCAGAGAGAGAGAGAGAGAGAGAGGGAGAGAGAGTCTCACTCACTAGTTTAGGCCAGACGAGAGTGGGAGAAACTATTTAAATACAGCTGTGTCAGCCATAGAAGGGAATGTACCGACAGTCTTGCAGCAGAGTTCATACAGCAGCCACAACGCGTCATCAACCTTTCACTTTACCACTCACTACCATTTTATATATTTTAGTGTAGTAAAGTCCAGGCAGTTTGTGCTACATTTCGATTATACAGTGTTCACCCATACTTCTAGTTTATTTATCTATACAACCCATTTTCTCTCCTTCTGTAACCCATTATATGGGATATCTCCTAATTAAAAGTTATTTCAACTATATCAAAGTTTTGCATTAAATATTGCAATAAACATATTTTGTGCTTTATAGAGGCAAAATAAAATATAAAAAAAATGGTTACAATTTAATGAAATTAAATTTTTTATATGGCTTGAAGGAAATATCAACTACGTTCAACATGTTTAAGTATCAGTAGAATATAAAAACAGTATAAAGTTATTTCAAGTAGGAATTACTATTAAATGTGTTAGTACATGTCCCGGTTTCCCCTCCTAGCACCTCTTCGGCAGTGAGCAAAGGTGATAAAAACAATCTTCTATCTATTTTTCAAACTGAAATATAAATCGGTTGGGTTGGGAAGAACTTTCTGAGTCAATCAGTCGCCATGGGAAAGTGTATAGGAGGAATCTGAATGCTTTATCTAATAAAAAAGACAAAATAATTAAAAGAGTCCAGAAATTTAGGAATAACCAAATTAAGTACGGTCAATAACAGACCACTGAAGAGGAAACTTAATGAAGCAAGTATAATGATGTTGGTAAATTATTCAAATCGGTAGAGCGGAAAGAGTAATCAATGGAAAGTATATCGGAATGTAAATAAGGTATTATGGTTCATGAAACGCCACAAAAACACTATATAACAAACCCATTTTAGTACACAAATTTTTCTAACTTTTTCGTTTATCTTGGAGCTAACTAAAAAAAATCTGGTGTGAAGTACTCAACCAGCTACCTCTTACTCCAGTTTTCGAAATTATAATTGACAAAATTTTAGAGCTTGTATACCAAATTTAATGAAATACGTTGAAATTCGTCGAAAACTGAAAAAAAAAAAAAGTATTCAGTAAAAACTAAAATTCCGGCTTACTAATTTTCTTAAAACTTAGAATTTTGGCCATCTATTTATTATTACTAATTAATTTTGTTTGGATGATAGAATTGTATAATCAAATAGAATTGTATAATCAGCTGTAACCCCATCCCACTCCTAAAAGTGCCCTTACATGAATTTGCCCAGAGAAATATTTTAAATAAAAGATGTAGATCTTTGCATATTTAGTTTATATACGAGGTTTCAAGAAAATCCTCCCAGCCATTTTTGAGAAAATCGCGAAAAAGTGAAAAAAAAAATCATTTAGTAAAGTGGTAAAGTAAACGCAATTCCGGATATCCTATTTTTTTTCAAACTCGGAATGTCAACAACATATTTGATTCTAATTAACATTATTTAGATGACAGAATTGTCTAATAAACTGAAATAGTAGTTAAGTTGAAAACCTAACCCCACTCTTCTCCCCCAGAAGTGCCTTTAAATGAATTTTCCCAGATGGTGGCCTGGTGGCCTCTTGAGTGTACGTTGACCCTAGTATGAAGGAAATACAAAAAGGGTTTTGCGGCGGTTCTCTCGATTGTTTGAAAGGGTTTTGCCGCGGTTCTTGGCCTGCAGATAGCGGCTGGCTGGATCCTTTCCCATTTTCCAACCACTAGTTATAATTTTTAGATTTATTTAAAAATGATATCTTCTTTCTTCTTCTTGCCATCACATCACAATTCCTTTAAAACATTAAAATTAAAAGTATTTGAACAAAGTAGGATTAATTAATCATAGAATTAAAGAGTAAAATTAGTTCTAGAAGCTAACGAAGCTATAATCCGTACAAATAGATGTATTTAATGATTGTTAGATACAACGTTGTTACATGGCAAGAAAGGTGGCTAGATTATAGAATATCTAACAGAGTAGAATGTCTAGTAAAGTGACACCCTATGTTTGAACATGCAACACTGTATACAAGGTACAGATTAATTATTATATCTACTGCTTTAGAAACATGTCCTAACAAGCCTTAATTTTCCATCCTATCTAAGGGCTTTAGACCATCGTTATCACTTCCTAATGAAGACAGGTATAAGATTATGTCAACACTATCCCCATTTCTTACCTTATTTTAGGAAATAAGATATGGCCATAGAGTTATACGCATAAACGATGTATCCTAAGATAAAACTGAGATAGTTAATAATTGGTGAGATTGGGGAAGTTTTAGTTGTGCTGACGCTATTGTTTCTCAAAGCGGGGGATGAGTTGGTTCAATACATTGTTTTCTAAACCGTTGTTTCCCCACTTGGTAACATCATCGGTTTGCCAGCCGCCTCCTCCTCCGTCCTCACACAACAGAAGAGGAAAGTCTGAAATGGTTTATCTCCCGTTCGCTCACTCACTCTATAATATTACCAGTTATCGCCTGGTTGCTTCATTGAAACTATAACCCCGCAAAACACAATGGGGTAATATATACGTAGAATGTAATAGTTGGATTATGTATTCAAACATCTGTATTGAACCATATAAGCTTCGTGTAAATTTACCAAAATCTGTATATAGTGTGTGCATAAGTAAATTACAAGTTACATACTATCTTGTGTTGTGTTATTACATATCAGTTGATTTAAATCTAGGTTTCTAACCGATTATCGTATAGAATACATAAATAATATAATACTGTCATTTTTTTTTAATACAAATTGAAAATTAAAGTTCATTTCAATTCAATATATTATTATTTAAAAAATGTGTTACAAAGTTAATTGAGATTTTGTAATGAAATTGATAACTTAATACTCAACTAACTGCATTGTTAGATATGACGTTCGCTTTTATTCCGGAAATCGTATTTGCTTAAAGATATTTGACAAATTCTACAGTTTTATTCCTCGAGGTCGCACTTAAGGCTTTAAAGGTGGTTTGTGATAGATCAAAATTGGTTTTCGAATGCGGTTTAAGGAACTGGAAGCATTGTTCTTCTATGATCCGTAAAAGAATCAAGGTCTCCACTATTATCCTTCGCCATTCCTCTCTTTCCTGGGTCTTCATTCTCCATTTCCTGACATACATTGGTCCTGAGGTCACTTTTTTCCACCAAGTCCAGCCACCTATAAGGTGGGCGCCCCTGCCTCCAGGCTTACTCTCTAACGCTATTCTCGGACGATGCTATCTATTCGCATCAAGTGACCTGCACATCTTAACCTTGGTTGTTACACTCTGGCCACCAAGCTCGACTCCCCGTTAAAGCGCTCGTCGCTCTTCATTGGTATGTTTACTGGTTGGTCCTCTTTGGGCGTTGTTGCATACTAGTCCGTAAATCCAGTGAAAGACTCTTCTTTCGTTTTTGTCGTTGGTTCCGCAGAGCTGGAAAGCATCAGAGATATTTTCCATGATAGCCTGCTTCTTTTTTGTGATCATCGACCGGTTTCGGGCGTTTGCCCATCTTCAGAATGCGTTTGTCACACAGTGTGATAACACAGACTTGCATAGAGTAAATTCAGTTTATACACTCAGTGTAAACTGAATTTGCTTTTTGCGAGTCTGTGTTATCGCAATAGACAAACGCATCCTCAAGATTGGCGAACGCCCTAAACCGGTCGATGACTTCAAAAAAAAGCAGGTTATCACGGCAAATGTTTTCTGAGACTCTTCTTTCCCCAGACTCCCAACTAACTCTGGTCAGTGCTGGTAAGGGTCTATGTTTCTGAGTCGTACAAACTTCAAAATTAGAGCACACTTTTAGCCACCGTACCTAGCGCATAGCGCCAAAACCGGTATCTATGGTCACTTAACCTTGCCTACGTAGTAGGCAAGTTTCCATCCCTGCCACATGGAGGCGGACCTCTACGTATCCGTCTGGTCCGGCGCATTACCGCTACTTCTCGAGCAAACTCAACAAAGTCTTTAAAATTGTCAGCACTTCTCATTAACTCTTTACAATCTCCCAGCCAATTCTCTCCCCTCCTTATCAGCTTGAATTCCATGTGGATTCTTGCCTCGTCGAGGAGAGGACGCCGGAAGAGAACGTGATGCACTGTATCCCGTTCACCGCATTCACAATTCGGGGAATCTTTCAATCCCAGCTCATGGAGCTTAGAATTGAACTCCCCATGGCCCGTACAATATTGCGTTACGGTTTGGGATAGCGCCAGCCATCGAGTCGACAGTCTGTGATGCAAATTAGGGAAGAACTCGTATGCGATTCTCCCTGTCTCTGTTTCATCCCAGCGTCTTTGCCACTTCCCAATCTCGTACTCTCGGATCTTTTTCTTTACAAG
>JAAEAF010010056.1:0-28893 GCA_011037195.1 Triatoma infestans
TCCAATTATTGGTTAGAAAAAGAAACAGAATGTGGAAATGTAGATATAAATTATAAAATAAAAATTAAATTGGATGGACCTCAAAACTACTTTAAGTAAATCAAAAATGTTGTAAATTGGATGTTGAGGTTCGGTCATACAAAAGAACTCTTTTTAAATTTCTATAGACGTTTCGGCAGGGTCTGTACAAAGGTTTTCATACAAATCAATAAAAAATATAGAAACAACATAAAATATGAAATTAAAATAAATATTTTTAAAATAAAATTTTTTTTAAATAAACTAAATAAAAAGTATGATATATATATAGCATATTTATTTTTATTTTAAACTATTGTTGTAGAACAGATCAATATTAAACTAAATCACAACTATTAAAACTTTGACAATATGTGGGTGTATATATATGAGTAAAGTATGGAAATAAATTAGGAAATGTACTTTCAAAAATTTTCAGTTAGAACTATTTACAAACTCTAGTTTAACTTGTGACATACCATCACCACAGGAACTAGCGTAATTACTACTGTAATTCTAACTGAAAATTTTTGTAATTTAAATTTGTTGCCAATAGCGTACAATAATTTTATTTGGAGGGGGGATTGTACTACGTTGATAATAATATACTAATCTATTAGGCTGTGTCCTGAGTTTTTAGGGGGGGTAAACTATGTCTTTTATCCTCTCTCAGTCAGTCGCTATCTAACACCAGTGGGACTAAGTTGTAGTGCAGAAGTAAATCTGTCTATACAATTCATGCCAGTGTGGGTGCCCTTAATTGTAAAAACCCTCATGTCTCACTCACTTTTGGTTTTCCTGGGTAGTGTTAATGTTTCTTGCGTTGATTAAGCGGTGCCGTTCTCTCGAGACTGCATAGGTTTATTGTGAAATCACAAGTTTGTTACTTCCAGTTGGTTTCCTGTCGTGCAGCTTCTGGGAGCCCATTTAATTATTATCTACAATCATCATCCAAGTAACAGTGTATCGGTCAAGATTCAAGAGTTAGAGACACATTAGAATTATTTCCTTTTTCCTATTATTACCTTTCCCCTTTTCCCCGATATGGGCTAAGGACACATGGGCTTTTCAACACTGGCAACAAGGTTTCTCCGGTTCGAGATAAGCGCCATTCCTTTTGCTTATTGAGAGGTGTAATAAATAATATTTGCTACCCATTTTTAAATTTAATTTATATAATCATTTTTCCTATATGTTTAATATTTTAATTTCCCATTGCTCAACTATTACATTATGCTATATAAAATCCACTCAATACGTATATTCACTTAATTTTTATTTTTGCTGTTTTTTTATTAAACAGAGCCCACCCGAGGTATTGCACCTCAATATATATATTGTTGTATTTACTAAATAAATTTACTCCTTAAATTCCGGGCTGTTTTTATCCACTTCTCATTGTTTACACACTAGTATACAAATGCTTATTTTTATAGACGCTATATACAAAGACAAATACTGAAGAGACATTTACACTAAGCTACTGGAAGAAATAAGTCAGCACAGTGCTCAAGTATTTACAATCCATTTAACCTTTGGATAAAATAAATTTAACACTACCATTTCCAGATATATAATGTGATTATAAATGAATTGAATAGAATGTTTGAGATCATATGGAAATTTTATGTACATTACCGTAATTTTCATCTTTCTCACCTGCTTAAGAGGAAGTATTTGTGATTATATCTAAATTTGCGAAATAAGCTTTCCTGAAAATTTTGGTCCCACAGGTATATATCTGTGTTTGAACCAAACAATGACAAAAAAAAAAAATTGATGTGAAACACTCGCACAACTTACTCTTATTTCTTTTAATACAATTAAGTATAACATAACCACTTCTTTTTTTTTTAACTTCAAATTTGACCTATTTTTCCTAACATAAATCCAGAGATGGTGGGGGATAAGTAACAACCTACTTATCTTGGCAGGAATAAAAGAATTGATTATATTTTGGCCCAGTAGAACGCTCTAAAAACACTGACCAATACATATAATACGAGGGTGGTTTGAAAAGTTCTCGGAACGTACTAGAAAGAAGTGTCTTACCTCGGTGGAACTGCTTTTATTTTTCAACATAGTCTCCCTGTAGACTAATGCATTTGGTCCAGCGATGTTCCAATGCCTTTATCCCATCTCGAAAATGAGATTCCTCCAGGCCTGCAAAGTACCTCTCCAATTCGGCTGTCAGTTCTTCCGTTGTAGGAAATCTCCGTCCATCGAGGAAAAGTTTCAGCTTGGGGAAGAGATGAAAGTCTGATGGTGCCAAATCAGGTGAATAAGGTGGATGTGGCAACAATTCGTACCTCTGTTCATGAAGTTTTGCCATGGCAATAACACTTGTGTGCGGGCGGGCGTTGTCCTGATGGAAGATGACTTTCTTCCTTGCCAAACCAGGCCTTTTTTCGCGTATCTTTTCCTGTAGTTGGTCTAGGAGGTTGGCCTAGTATTGCTCCGGAATTGTTTGGCCAGTAGGAAGATAATCTATCAGCAGAATGCCTTTTGCATCCCAGAAAACTGAGGCCATGACCTTTCCGGCAGAACGTACTGCCTTTGCTTTCTTTGGTGGTGGTAACTCAGCATGTTTCCACTGCTTTGACTGCTGTTTTGTCTCTGGGGTATAGTAGTGGACCCAAGTTTCATCTGTAGTCACAAACTGGCGCAAAAAATCTTGTTGGTTGCGCTGAAAACGGGCCAGACTTTGTTCGGACATTTCCAATCTGGTGCGTTTATGGTCCAATGTCAAGAGCCGCGGCACCCATCTTGCCGATAATTTTTTCATTCCCAATTCTTCGGTTAAAATGTGATATACCCGTTCAGATGACATCCCTATAGCTTCAGCAATCTCTCGCACTTTCAGTCGACGATCCTCCATGACCATTTTATGCTTTTTTGCGATAAATTCTGGGGTCGTAGCACTTTTTGGCCGTCCAGTACGCGGATCATCATCTAAGCTCTCCCGACCAAATTTAAACTCGCTGGTCCACTTGGCAACAGTTGAATATGAAGGAGCAGAGTCCCCAGTGTGTTCTGAAAGTCGGCATGAATTTCCTTTGCTTTCATACCTTTCTTTACAAAGTACTTAATCACTGCTCGAATCTCAGTTTTTTCCATTGTCACAAATCACTAAGCGGGAACAACAACAAAGAGTCGTCACTACCACTCTCCTGCAGCAAGAGCACTGACGCGCCACGTGTTCACTCACAAAGGATGTGTGATTATTGCGCGGGAACCTCGTTGCTCTAGCACTGACATCTAGCGGTGATTCCGAGAACTTTTCAAACCACCCTCGTATTTAAAAATTAACGCTACAAATTCTTCAGAGTTATCCAAAATACAATTCAGATTTATTCAAGACGTCCATAATACAGAAGTTAAATTATCAAATTTTATCTAGTTCAGGTACCAGATATGTTCCGGATTATCATTCTCCTCTTCATGAACGAATAGACAATTAGTGACATTTTAGAAATGGATTCTCAATTCTTACAATTTTTACTTTCTCTCACTATTGTAAGAGGAAGTACTGCGGTCGTGTCAGATTTTCGATATCGAGTTTTTACCGGATGTACACGTTTTGAGGTTATCTCATACCGA
The DNA here is from genome assembly GCA_011037195.1 of Triatoma infestans. NCBI lineage: Eukaryota > Metazoa > Arthropoda > Insecta > Hemiptera > Reduviidae > Triatoma > Triatoma infestans. The sequence continues at coordinate 3,619 of JAAEAF010010056.1, forward strand.
AAAAGTGGTTTTTAAAAATTAGTTTGTGTGTGTGTGCGTGTGTGAGAGATCTATCTATCGCTTTTGTATGAACTTTTTCCGAGAATTAATTGTCTTCATTAATTCATTTAAGTGAGGTTTTAGGGATGGGTAGAGATGGTTATGCTTACCTCAAAAAAAGTCATATAAAGTTTTGAGGGTTACTCATTCATCTAAATTGAAAACAACTAAACATAGAGTAAAAATTGGGTGTGAAACACTCGAAACAATTTTCTCTTACTCCATTTTTCAAAATTGTATTTGACAAATTTTATAGTTAGTATACCAAACTTAATGAAATTCGTCGGAGTTAGCGGAAAACTGAAAAAAAAAAAAAAAAAAAAACTGTTCATTAAAAACGCACTTCCGGCTTACTAATTTTCTTGAAACTCGGAATTTTGGCAATCTATTTATTTCTAATTAATTTTGTTTGGATGATAGAATTGTATAATGAACTATGATAGCACTTTAGAGGGAAACATAACCCCGCCCTTCTCCTAAAAGCCCCCTTAAATGACTTTATCAGGAGAAATGTTTCAAGACATAAAAGTTGTAGCTCCTTATATGCGTAGTTCACATTCCAAGTTTAAAGAATATCTTTGGAGCTATTTTAATGAAAAGTACCAGAAAACTGAAAAAATACATTTCAGTCAAAACGCAATTCCAATCATCCGATTTTTCTCAAACTTGGTATTTCAACAACACATTTAATTCTAATTAATATTATTTAGATGACAGAATTGTATAGTAAATTGAAATACCACTTTAGAGGAAAAACCTAAATATCATCCTTCCCCCAAAAGTGCCCTTAAATGAATTTATCCCAGAGAAATATTTTAAATAAAAGTTGTAGATCATTATATTTGTAATTGATATATTAACTATAAAGATAATATTAAGTTTAAAGAAAATTATCGGAGCCATTTTTGAGAAAATTGCAAGAAAGTGAATAAAAAATCATTCAGTAAAGTGGTACTTCCGGTTGAGGAAGTTTAACAGATGACGTACTATTGGATCCTAGTTGGTGACACCTAAACGGAATATGAAGTTTGAACTTACTACGATTTTTCCGTATTTGAGCTTTGCTGTTCCACATACATACATACACACAAAATTTTCTAAAAAACATTTTTTTTGGATTATATGAAGCTCAAAACGTGTATTTCCGGTGAAAACTTGATATGGAAAATTTGACACGATTATAATACTTGCTCTTACTGGGGAAGAGAAAGTAAAAATTATATGTACAGGTAATATAGTGAATCAGTCAATTATAACTTTGTAAACTAATTCATGTGAGTGTTTCACATCAGAATTATTCTAATTTCTCCAATTGATGTAATAGGACTTAATGCGATCATTTTTGGATTAGGACCATTCCTATATTCCTAATTCCAGCGGTTTATAATTGTAATACATAATTTACTTAAATGGTCAACCTAATTTATGTACTCGTATTTACGACTACTATCTCGTACATTTAAATTTTTACATTTTATGTATTTACTTTTAAATTATGTATTTACTAATAAATATTTAAATTAATAGTCAACCTAAAAGGGAAGGGATTAGCTAAGTGGTTAACGTATTGGACTCCCACGCGGAGGTGCCGGGTTCGACTCCAGCTGTTGTGCTACCCTTAGATTTTTTCTTCCTAGGAGCTTCTACAGGTCACTGTCCGGTGATGGACATTGTTGTCTGTATCAAGAGAGAATACTGTCCGGAAGCCGGCAGTGTACTGAGAAGGCTCCGGGCGCCAATGTCCACAGATGTTGACGCGCCTTAAATTAAAAAAAAAAAACAGGACAAAACACCTAAAGCCACTTCCCCCCTGGTTCTATATTTACAGAAGATTTCAGCATTTGTAAAAAGTAGCTTTTCTTCTAAAATTGTAGAAATCTATCTATTTATCAATAGACATTTGGTATTTGGAGTGAGAAGAGTTTGAAAAGTTTTACATCAGTTTTTTTTCTTATCTTATTTATATATAGATATAGACATAGGTTTCTAATCAATATTTTGTTTCATATTTCGTAGACTTCAATTTCAATTAGTCTACTTAATTGATGGAGGAGAGTTTGATTAATGTGATTATCATCCCGAGAATTCATTGACGACATACGCTTTAGAGATATTGCCATGATAGAGCGCTTATATACACGATATAATTATTAGATCACACTATCGAACTATATAATTCTAATTAATCAAAATTAAATGATTGGTGATTTTTTTACTTTCACTTAATCTTGGTAAGAAGAGGAAATGCCAGATTTTCACCGGAAATATAATTTATGAGGACCCCGGAAAAAAATGTTTTTAACGATGGTCTGTGTGTGTGTATGTCTGTTTCTTTTTTTGTTTTTTTTTTGTGAACAAAATATCTCCAAAAACAAAAAAATTGCAACGAACTCAAACTCGATATTCCGATTGGATAACAACACCACTGCAACTCATACGAACGTTCCGAGTAAAATCTATCAACTGGATATGCTACTTTATTCAATTTTTTTTTTCAGTTTTCGCAATTTTCTTGAAAACTGCTCAAACGATTTGCTTTAAACGTTGTCTACTATCTACATTCTTAAATAAGTACCTAGCAATTTTATTTGTAACATTTTTTTAGGAAAATTGATTTTTTGTGGATGGGGGTTTCTTCCGGGGGGTGCGGAAGGACAGTAGCGTTAAGAGCTTGCCTCTAAAGTACCACTTCAATAGAGTATATAATTTTTTTTTCCGGCGCATCGGCAGCTGTGGGTCATTAGCGCCCCTAAAACTCTTTTCTCCTTGATCTTTTATCTCCACAAACTGAGATGGCACGTTCTTTTCCACCTCGTGCATCCAACACAATATCATCTCCAGCAAGGTAAGATGGAGCAGTCGGTTATAGAACATGATCCCATGCATCCTCCTCTTACTTCATCAAACCAGTCGACGAGGAGGAGCATGGATAGATGATTGTGCCATCCCTTGCATTAATAAAATCATTTTGGGGGTAATATTCATTGATAAAACACCCCTCTAATAGAGTTTCATGAAGTACTTTTACTGTTAATTTCTTTTTGTTCATATTTTCTGAATCTTAAATTTTTTATCAGACTCAACTCGTTTTCATTTTATATTCGTTTTTTCTTTTCAAAAGGCTATTTGCGTCTGGAAGGAAATACTTTTATTTAATGTCCCTTCTCCCCGAAGGTTTCCTAAAACTAGTGATTTTGTAAATTACATACCCTATTACCTCTATATACATATGTATACAAAAATATATACATTATTTACACTCATTCATTCAGTCCTTTCACTCAAGGAAAAAAAAACACTTTCACGATAATAAATACAGTCGTACTAATAAATACATTCATACCTCTAGAGTGTATACTACATTATATTAATTATAAATTAAAAGCCTTGATGTAGAATTTCAAATTTGTAGAAAATCGGTTAACTGGAAATGTGGAAGTGAGTATTTACACAATCGGTTTTGAGTTTCATGGAATTTTCTCAATACTGACGAAAGGAAAAATATATGGCTATTATGCCGTATATTTTTGAGCTCATAGTTTTATTGGTAGTAATAATAAATACTAAATTTTGATTTGAAGATATTAATATTGCATCATACCAAGGCACACATTCAAATGTAGGATCTCAGCGGGATCCAGAGTTCGTTTGAATTTTGCTCGTCTTAATCCCATCCTAAATTTTGTGTATGATAAATCAAAACAACTAAGGTAATAAATTCAAAGTATAGTTTGTTAATTAACGCCCTTATAATTCTTTTTATTTCTTCTTTTTTTCTTACGTTATTTAGTTATACAAAGAAGATTTTGACACAATACACAAAATATAAATACACTCCCTGGCAATTATTAAAAAAACACCGGTAATTCAGAACTAAAAGTCAAAACCTCCAAGCACAGGTTATTTCCCAAGCCATTGCAACAGTGTTTATTATTTCGGTTCCTCCTTATTACCAACAGATAGCAACACCGTGTTTTTTATTTTGGTTCCTCGTACCACAAACAGATAGCACTACTTACTTGTAGCACTGTGGTTGTGGTAGCGGGAAGAAGGTGTCCTCAAGGTGGTTGTCTCTCACCAAAGCTATGGTGTGCTGTCATGTATGAACTGTTAACAAGGATGAATTCATCGAGACTCTGTGTACTGGCATATGCCGATGATGGTGTTATTTTATTGATGGTGCGATCTCTGACTACTATCTCAGACTTAATGCAAAGTGCCCTCAACATGGTATATGATTGGACTCAGGATAAGGGTCTTTCAATTAATCCCAGTAAGACCCAGGTGATTTTATTTACTAATAGGAGGAAGATCGTAGGATTAAAACCTCCTAGGTTATTAGGAACTTCTGTTCAGATTTGCAAATCGGTGAAGTTTCTTGGGGTTCTTGACAGTAAATTAAATTGGTCGGAACATGTTAAGGCACAGCATCAAAAGGAAATTATTTCCTTTTGGCAATGTCGAAGAATCGTAGGTAAAAATTGGGGGATTACTCCCAAGATGATGTTTTGGATTTATGGTATGGTTATTAAACCTAGGTTGTTATATGCGGCTGTGGTGTGGTGGCGTCGCATTGAGATAATCCGCTAGACTGCTGCTTGAGGATATTCAACGCTTGGCTTGTCTGGCGGCGACTGATGCGAAGCGGACCACACCAACGGCTGCAATGGAGTCTTTATTGAGAATTCCACCGCTCTTTGTAGAGGTGAAAACTCTAGCAATGAAAGCCTGTTATAGAATTAAACAGGCAGGTTTTTGGCAGAGTAAGCGATATGGTCATTCTACCATTCATCGCGAAATGCTTTTGGAGGTTTCTGTTACAGGTTTTCCTTCTGATAGAATGTTTAAGTCTATTGTTTTCGAGCATTCTTACAGTGTCAGGTTACTTTCTAGGGAAGATTGGTCAAGATTGGGTCCGTCTATGTGATACCTGATAATTACTTCCGGCGTTACACGGACGGTTCCCGAATGGATGGTAGGTCTGGAGCTGCGGTCTATTTTGAGACCGGAAATCATTTGGTAGTATCTCTTGGTGAATGGACTATAGTCTTCCAGACTGAGGTTTATGCTATTCTTTGTTGTATCTTGGATGAGAGGGTACGTAACACTAACTTCAAAGGTATGTTGTATCTGCTCGGACAGCCAAGCTGCGCTGAAGGCGCTGAGTTCATGTGTCTTCACTTCCAGGTTGGTGTTAGAATGTTCTAAAAGACTGGAAGAGCTTTCTTCTTTGAAGGATGTGCTTCTAGTCTGGGTACCGGGTCACATGGGAATTTTTGGGAATGAGGAGGTGGAAAGGTTTGCCAAATTAGGCACCTATCTCCCTTTCATTGGTCCCAAGCCAGCTGTTGGCGTGTCTTCTGGCACATGTCTGTCTGGCTTCCAATCATGAACAGCTTTACAGCATTCGTCCTTATGGATGAGCTCAATTGGTTGTCGGCAGTCCAAAATGCTCATCGGGAGCCCGGGCAGGGCTATTAGTGAGACGTTGCTGTGTCATTGGGCGTCTGGTTGGATCCCTTTCTGGTCATTGTGGTTTAAGAAGACATCTCTACGTAATGGGGCTCATGCTGAACCCATTTTGTAGAGTCTCTGAGACAGTGGAGGAAACACCCATCCAACTTATGACAGATGGCTGGGTTGTGAGAAGATTAGGTTCAGATCCTTTGGTCGGAGCAGGATGTCTGTGGAAGAGCTTAGGCTATTTCCCCTTAAGGTTATTGTCCGATTTGTTTGGACTGCAGTGAATCTTAGATGGATTAGACCCGGTCTGGATATTTGTTCTAGACCCGGTTTGTTGTTGTTTTTCTTGGGGGTAGCTATATGGGCCCAATGGGGCTTTGGATAGCGTAGGGTTTGGTCCCTCCCCACAGACAAATAATAATAATAATAATAATAATAATAATAATAATAATAATACTTGTAGCCGGGAATTTCCCTTTGGCGCCTTACTCCTTTAATCTTAGAATGCAAACTGCACAGATATAAACCTATCACTTTTATTTGTATCATTTTTCCCCCACAAAAAAATAGGATTTTAAGTAATTCTTTATGCGTTAAATTCATGATCTGGTGTGTTTCCAGATTTTTTTTTCTTTAAAATATCTAATGTGATGGTAGTAATATTATCTTCTTATCAAATAATATAACTGCACTACTGATATTTGTTATCTCTACGGCAGAAAAGCGACGCTGATAACATTAACTGCACAATTGACCCGCCTTTGCGACTACACCGCTAGACTGGCACTGTTCTTTATTTTGGTTCTTCGTACCACGAACAGATAGCACTACTTCCTTGTAGCCGGGAATTTTCCGGCAAGTAAGAGAAAGTCGTGTGAGTGTTTCACACCAGATTTTTTTGTTCACCTTATTCTAATGTATTTTAGAAATAAAACCTTGAGAAGAAGTGCAATCGAAATGTATGCATATTACCTTTATTTTTAAGAAATAGCAAACAGATCTTATGCAGGCTATCCCAAATCTTATGATCATATTATGTTATTGCATATTCCTTGATCGAGCATTTTTTTAAAATAAGCATTCTTATTATTTCTTGTTTTACTCTTTCTTACTACTGCAAGAGAAGAAGCACTGTTGTGTAGGAAAATTATTATAATATGTATTCCTAGTTATTTATTTAAATTTAGTTTACAAATTTCTAACTTTCAAAATTATTAATTAAAGGAAACAAAGGTGATTGCATTGTACGACAGTATTATTATGCCAAAATCGCAACAAGAATATAGAAATTATTTAATACAATGCAGTGATATGAATAGAAATACAGTACAATTATGGTCCATTAAAACGGTGTTATTATCATCTCTATAACAGTTAATTGAATTTCATAATTATATGAGTGAAGTAGAATTAAATTGTACCAATAATATTTGAAATTTAACCTTACTTGTTAATGCAATAATATTGGATTATTTATACGGTATACTGGTATAAAAAAAACGGACATTCATACGTAAGAGTTTTGCCCAAAATTTTTCACTCTTTATATATTTTCATTCTTATTAAATATTGATTTTATTTTAAAATAAACACATTTAAATGAGATCCAGAAATTCGTGGGTGTATATGAAAATGTAATTAAATCAAATGGTTTGACGAAAATGCATCTAATTACCTCTAAAGCGATAGAGCGATAAATTAAAATTTATTGAAGATTATTCACGCGTTAGAGCGATAAATTAAAATTTATTGAAGTTTATTCACATGGTTTTCCTCCTAATAGCGTGTATTACCGCTTCTGATCTTGCATAGAGCTTAAGTCTTCTAGGCGTCGAGTAAATAAGCGAGCATATTTTATTATGAGCAAAGTCTTCCATTTTCGGTACAATCATTCATTTTGCCCTCAAGCGTTGATCTAATGGCTAGCGCACTCGCCTTTGATACGAGAATTCAGGGTTCGATTCCTGCGAGGGCAAAATCTGTGTTGACCCAGCATCATGAGAAAAAGTGGGACGTTACAGTTGTAGGTCAGAACTAAACGGCGTGGAAATCTTGTAGTGCTTACTACAATCCCACCAATAAAAATCGCCTTCTGGCAAGCCTTGGTCTTTCCTGGGCTGTTGCGGCAAGAATCATTCATTTGAAGCAAATTACCTAATTAAATTTATTAATTAACCGTTTAACATCAAAGTACAGAATCAAATTAAAAACATAGGTACGTATTCAAAAGAATCAAGAATGACGCAGGGGGTACTCCAACCCTGATACTGCAACCTGCCCATTGAGGCTTATTGTGCTAACCCCCTAATGTCTAGTAGAGGAATCCTCCCCTCTTCATGAGGTCAAGGATCTTCCCCACCAGTCCTTCTTGCAGTACGATCTCCTCCGGTCTCAACATGCCAAAGATCTCGTACCTCAAACAACAGATGAGAGGCTCCGACCCATTTAACCCCACTTTGTGCAGATGTTTTTTTTAAACCTATCATGGTTTGGTAAACAGCCCGCTGCCACAAATCTGATTACCTGCTTAAAGTATTCAAAAAGTTAAAGTTCAGTTTTTAAATATAAATTTAGGTATATAAATGTAACAAATTCGGTGATGGACAGTGTTGTCTGTAGCGAGAGAATACTATCCGAAGGCCGGCAGTGCACTGAAAGGCTTCTGGCGCCAATGACCATAGATGTTGACGTGCCTTAAATTTAAAAAAAAAAATATATACAGATGTTTTAATTTTTATAAAAATAAAAAAAAAAAATTGAGTATTCGGCTTTTATATATATATTTTGTATATATTTCTTCGATAATACCCCATCCTTGCAGATAATACCTCCATCTCTCCTATGAAACGGTCCTTATAATACTATCAATTCTCTTAAGAAACGTTCATAGAAGATTTTGATTTTACTTTTTAATATCAATAAATGAAATAGTTCCGAGTATTTCATTCTAGGTTTTGAAATTATATTGTGATTTTTTTTCTCTACTTCAGTCAATAAGTGACATTCCATTTAATCTACTCCTCCAAACCTTAATATCGTGAGGATCTTGTTCAACAACATCCCTGGGGCTAATCTCCTTCAAATACTTCCCAGGTGTCTCTTGGAAATTCAAATTATAGAGCGAGCATTTGATCAATCATTTCAAACCTCTTGCGTTAAAACTTAAACACACAGCAGGCTTTTCAAGGGAGCAAATATCTTCCCGTAGATTTTGATGTCAGATTTTCATGGAGAGGATAAATTTGGTGTTAAATATTGGATGAGGTATAGGGAGGTGTGCAGAATTAAAAAAAAAAAAAGAAAGTAAAAAAAATGAGTCTTAAATTTGCGTTACCAAGGTAACGGTCACATTCCTAAAATTTTTGTGATTATTATACTGACGATTTGAAAATAGATAATACTGTTTTAAATTTTGTAATTTCTATGCGCAGAACTAGTGAAAAACAGATATTTTAAGCAGAACAATTCAAGTCATCTAAGATTTTAAAAGACTATTCATGCATCAATAGATATTTTCCGTGATAGCCTGCTTCATTCGTGATCATCGACCGGTTTCGGGCGATCGCCCATCATCAACCCTTTATAAAACAGTGCGATAACACAGACTTCAGTTCAAGACATGACAGATCAGTTAATAACATGTTTAGAAGTGTTTTCTTAAAGACCTAAGTAAGCTTAAGAAGGGTTTCTCTCTACCTGACTAAGGCTACATATTGCTTTAATTTTTAAAAGGCACTGTATTCATCATTCCTTTAAAAATATAAACATCAATAGAAACATCAAAAAACGTACGTTTGTTATTTTAATTAATTTAAATTTCCTCCTAAACGTAATTTAAGATGCATATCTCCACTTATTGTTGTTTCCATTTTTAAAGGAACTATGAATAAAGTGTTTTTTAAAAGTGAAGGCGATATTTGGTGGCCTTAGTCAGATAGAGAGAAACCCTTTATTAACCTAGTTAGGTCTTTGGAAAAAAACAATTTCCAAACAGTTTAAAATTGATTTTGGTCTGAACAATCTATGTTATCGCACTGTTTTATTAAGGGATCCTGTTGATGGACAAACGAAACGCCCGAAACTGGTCGATGATCACAAAATGAAGCAGACTATCACGGAAAATATATCTTGATGCTTTCCAACTCTGCGAACCCAACCAAAAAACCATCGTTCATTCATTTTTTTGGCGTTTATGTGAATTTGAAAAATATTTTTATTAATAAAATATGGAGAAGAGAAATATTACAGTTTAATTTTTGTACTTTCTCTTACTCCTAGTAGGAGGGAGTATTGTAATCGTGTCAAATTTTCGATATCGAGTCCAAAAAACTGGTTTTTATAAAATGGTCCGTCTGTATGTATGTATGCGAACAGCATAGCTCAAAAACGAAAAATAGTAGAAAGTTCAAACTTGATATTCCGTTTAGGTATCACCATGGGATCCGATAGTAGGTTATCTGTCAAATGCCTCAACCGGAAGTACGATTTTACTAGTTAGTTTTTTTCACTATTTTGCAATTTTCTCAAATAATGTCTCAGACGATTTTCTTAAAGCCGGGTATATCAACTCTACATACAAAAATCTACAACTTTTATTTAAAACATTTCTCCGTAAAAAAATTCATTTAACGGTACTTTGGGGTGAGGGTTGGGGGTTAAGTTTTCCTCTAAAATGCTATTTTGGTTTTGCTATAGAATTCCGTCATCTAAAATAATATTAATTGAATTAAATATGTTGTTGAAATTCGGGAGTTTGAAGAAAATCCGGATGACCTGGACGTGCGTTTTTACTGAAAAGTATTTTTCAGTTTTCTCCTATATTCTCAAAAATTACCCAGACGATTTTCTTTAAACTTGTTATAACAACTATACATTCAAAAATCTACTACTTTTATAAAAAACATTTCTCTGGATAAAATTCATTTAAGGGTACTTTTGGGGGAGAGGTAGGGGTAATGTTTTCCTCTAAAGCAGGGGTGAGCAACCTTTTTAATCAACAGGCCAATTTAAATTTTAAAATTTTTTGGCGGGCCGCACATAGAGTAACACTTATTAATAATTTACAAACTTTATTTATAATAAACATTAGAATAAAAAAATATAAAGTTTAAAAAAAAGTAAAGATTTCATATACAAATTTTAATGCAAAATAAAAACAAACAAGAAAAGAACAGAAAAACGAATTTACTTGAAATTTTTAATGAGAAATTTGGCATTGTTTTTGGCAGCCGGAATTGATGAGGTAGCTACACGTACGCAGCTTTCTAATCGTGCATCACTCAGTCTTGATCGGTGGACATTTTTGATTAATTTCATGGTTGAAAATAATTGTTCGCAAACATACGTACTTCCGAACAGAGACATCATTTGCTTTGCATTTTTCGTCAAAAGTGGAAATTTCACAGGGCTCACATAAGATTTATAAAAATTTTCGATGTTTACTGAGAAGAATACATTTTTTAAATCGGTATTGTTCTGCATGTCAAGCACTTCCATTTGAAAGTCTTCGGGAACTTTATCCACATCGATATTAAATGGCGAGGAAAACATTTTCATGAAAACCGCTGTCTTCTCAGCTTTGAACATTTGGAATCGTAATTGAAATTCGTTGATTAAAATGTCTGTATATTGGGCGTATTTTTGAGAAGTAGTAACGTTTTCTTTTCTAAATGTGGAAAGTGAGACACATTATTCAGCAAAAGTTGCTGTTTTCACAGTTTTAATTTGCGCTCAAAGCCCTGAATTTTATCATACAAATTGTGAATAAACTGTACTTTGCCTTGAAGTTCCACATTAAGATCATTGATATGCTGAGTCATGTCGATAAGAATCCCCAAAATCGCACATCCATTCTTTATTACCAAAATGAGGAAAGGCATATCCCTTCATATCCAAGAACAATTGTATTTCTTTTTAAGTTGTATACTCTTTTTAACATTGCACCTCTCCTAAGCCAACGTACTTCGGTATTAAAAACCACGTCGCCATATTCAGTTTCTGCTAGTTAACAGCTTACCATCTGACTGATTGTGTGACAGAAGCAAACACAAACAAGCACAGACGCGGCGCGTTCGTATTGCATGTTTAAACAAGTCGCCGACAAATGAGTAACTCGTCACAAAAAATTGTTTCGGTTTAGTATGTACTACCATTTTAATATAATTAATTTTATAACAATATATTGATGGGAGAAAGTCGATAAAATAAATTCAATTTTAAAAATGCTTGGCGGGCCGCGTGTTGCTCATCCCTGCTCTAAAGTCCTATTTCGGTTTTGCTATAAAATTCCGTCATCTAAATAATATTAATTAGTATTAAATGTTTTGTTGAAATTCCAAGTTTGAAAAAAATTGGATGACTAGAAGTGCGTTTTTACTGAAAAATGTTTTTCAGTTTTCTTCTATTTTCTCTAAAAAAAGGCTCCAACGATTTTTCTGTAAACTTGGGATTTCAACAACACATACAAACATCTATAATTTTTATTTGAAACCTTTCTCCGGGAAAATTCATTTAAGGGAAGTTTTGGGGGAGGGGTGGGGTTAGATTGTCCTCTAAAGTGCTATTTCAGTTTATTACATAATTCTATCATTTAAATAATATTAATTAGAATTAAATATGTTGCTGAAATTCCAAGTTTGAAGAAAATCAAAACACCGGAAGTGCGTTGTTCAGTTTTTGTGATTTTCTCCCTAAAAACATCGAGGAATTTCCTTAAATTTGGCTACACAAACTATAAAGTTTGTTGCCAATTTCAATTTTTTAAAACTAGAGTAAGAGAAAGTTGTGTGAAAAAGAAAAAACTTCATTATTTCCACAGATAACATCTTTATTGAGACGTTCATCACCTCAACGAGGTCAATCAGGTGATATGTCTATTGATTTTAAACATTATTTATAGCCAAGAGTTTATCTCTGTTTTGCGGCCACACTGTTCGGCATTCTACAATATTATCCTATTAAACTAAGATAACGATAGTTAGTGCCTTATTTTAGAGCTCTAAATATAGAATCTTAAAGCGTCATTCTTCTAGCTTTAAGTTAATTCACATTATACTGTAATTGTCCCTATTGTGCTCCGCTATTATTGTCATCGTTATCTCTTATGGTTTTTTTATGTAAAATACGTATTTAGGTTTTAGTAGTAAAAAAAAAAAAGAAAAGTGTTCTAATTTTGAAAATTATATTTCATTTTATTTTCAACAAATCAAGGGGAAAAAAAAACTAGTGAATGACACGGCTTTTAATTAATTATCACAATTTTAATAGACAGATTTTTATTTTAATTGGATTTATGGATACCTCACTTCTGAATCATGGATTTAGCAAAAAACCTTCATATCAGATGCGACGGTCAAACCTAGATTAGATTCTGAATGGGATGGCTATTAAGCCTATGCGCCCCGTATCTATCTATAATTAGACTTAGTAGTGTAGGAAGAGACTTTTGGGTAAAGCTCGGAGGCTTTACCCACAAGTTAGAGTACCCTTCTCTTCAGTCCTATCTTCTTCTTCTTCTTTTGCTGAGACTCTTAAGCCTTTCAGAATTGAGCCAGATATCATATTTCTAACCATCCATACTATATATCTCTATCCTGAGCCATTCTTTTCATGGACGCTGTCGACTGTCCTCTTTTTACACCTAGAAGCTCAATGTATTCCAGATAATCCAACCTTGGTCTTTCTCTGGGCCGTTTATCTTCAGTTCTGACCTCCATCACACAATTCATCCTATTATCTTCTTGTGGTGGTTGATTCCGCAGAGCTGGAAAGCATCAGAGACATTTTCCGTGGTAGCCAGGCTTCATTTCGTGGTCATCGACCGGATGGGCGTTCACCCATCTTCAGGATGCGGTTTTTCAGACATTGTGATAACACAGACTTGCACACTGGTGTGTGTGAACTGAATTTCCTCTGTGCAAGTCTGTGTTGTCACACTGTCTGAAAAACGCATCCTGAAGCGCCCGAAACCGGTCGATGACCACAAAATGAAGCAGGCTACTACGGAAAATGTCTCTGATATTATCTTCTTCTCTACTGCAAACGTGCCCAAACTATTTCAGCTGTAGCGTCTCCAACTTTTTCACTAGAGGTTTCGATTTCTAGGCTATTTCTTATTCTTTCGTTTCTTATCTTGTCTCGCCTAGTCTTCCTTTCAATACGACGAAGAAACCTAATCTCTGCAGCCCTATCAATTTAATTAATTATCAGTTTAATTAATCTTAAGAGTCTGGAGAGAGAGAGAGAGAGACTCCTGGGTGAAGCTTAAAGGCATCAAATTCTTTTCCCCAAAGTGGAAAAAATCTAAGCCACAAAAGCCCTCATTCTGAACACAGTATCCTGTGTCAGTTCTTCCTGACCAAATTTAAATAGGCTATCTGTTATTAGGTCCATGCGATGGATTTGCTTGTTAAATGTGGACAATGAGATGGGGCCTGCAGTGCATCCTAATTGCTGCCTAAACTTATCTCCCCTAAACAGAATACCATCTTTAACTTCCTGTGAATTTTTTACTTCTGAGGTATTTTGTTCACATACACATAGAACGATTTGCTAAAAACGTTTTTTCGTACAAAGGAGACCTCACATGACGTGATTGCAATAATTCTTTTTTTTACTAGGAGATGCTTTTTATTTTTTTTATTTCTGTTTTATTATTAAGAAATCCACAACTATACATATAGTGTAACAAGTGAATATGATGGTAGTGATATAAAATAGGCGTGAAAGACTTGTTGGGAGATGCCTCCCGGTGGTGTACTCCCTATTTATAACAAGAAATGCTAACGTGAAGTTAGGTGGTCACGGGGCCAGTGGCGTTTCAGTCTCCTGGGAGGGTTGTGTGGGATAGTAAGGGAAGATAGTTTTTGGACTAAAGGGTTAAAATTGTTGGATGTGAAGCCATGGAATTTGTTTGTAAAGTGCTTTTATTAACTGGTGGACAAAAGGGATTTTGAGGTCAGTGTGAAGGGTTAGGTGGGAAACATAGAACAACATAGTTCTGAAGGTTTTGGATTGAAAAGATTGAATGCTATAGTAGTTGGAATGCTTGGTTGAACCCCAGACCTCGCATCCGTATTTCCAGATTGGCTTTATAATAGTGTTGTAGATAAGTCTTCTTTTTTTTTCAAGAGAAAATTTAGAGCGTCGGTCAAGTAGTCTCAAGAGAAGTTTGTAACGTCTGTTTAGTTCAAGTCTTTTTAATCGTGTATGCGGATTCCAAGTGAGTCTTTTGCCTAGATAAAGTCCTAAATATCGGACTTTGTTGACAGTAAATGATATGGGATTGTTGGGCACGGGATACAAAAACAGGATCGGGATTTGGAGCAATAACACATATGTCATCAGCATAAGAGTGGAGGATTGATTCCGGGTGGGAAGGGATATCTGCAGTATAGAAAATATATAGGAGAGGAACAAGGACACTGCCTTGGGGAACACCAGCATGGATTGGAAAGATAGAACATCCGGAGGAGCTAGAGCGAAGCCAGAAGGAACGACCAGACAGATATGATTTTAGGATTATGTAGTAGATAGAGGGAAGGACTTCCTTGACTGCCATACCCGGTCAAACGCCTGAGCGATGTCCAGGAAGACACCAGGGCAATACTGCTTCTACTAGGAGTTGTAAAAGTAAAAATTAGGGACCACAGATTTTGCAAAAGAACACACAATGAGAAGTTTTGTATGCGATAAACAAAATATAGCGCTGATGTAGAAGAAGGAAGTATATGACAGAATCACTAGGCACTCTGCACCTCCCTTCCTTGTAATGCAGGAAAAGTCATGGACTAATTTTGAATCTGAGAAGATAGCGGAAGTGGCTGTAAAAAGTCACGAGAAGGATAGCGGAAGTGGTTGTAAAAAGTCACGAAAGGAGTACTTCATTGAAAAATTTGCATTCTTTGAATCAGAAGTATTCAAATCAAAATACCAGCGGAAACTCAATGCCATTTCCATTATTTGTTTTCTAATAATACGGAGCTCTTTATTTATTACTTTTATAACTTAATTAATGTCTTAACTTAAAAGTATTGAACATTATTATAATTTTGTAATATAAATTAAGCAATAAATATGAATATATCTTGTTTATATACAATTCAAACATAATAACACTGACTCAATATTCTCAAAGGTAATCGTATTCCCCCTCCTCCCCTCTGACCTTATTCTTAGTTTACTCACTATGTCTCTCAGTGTTTCTAACTCAGAGATTTGTAAACTCAATAAAAGTGGAAAGATAGAGGGATTTAGAGAGTGAGGGGAGGGTTTAGTTTAACTTGGGGGTTTCAGAATACTACTGCCTAACTCTTCTACTATCTAACTCTCTCTTTCCGTATACAACAACCTTTTTGCCTACACTCGCTTCTAAACTGAAGGGAAATTGCCTGAGATTGGACAGGAAATAATAAACCACCAAGGTTTGTACCTCCGCAGTATAAGCAATTCTAAACTTGGCTTTATTCATATTTGCCCGCCTTTCATTTAATATCTTTTAACAAGTAACTCAGTAATCATATTTTCATTTGACAGATTTATTTTATTATTATATTAAAATAAATAATTTATATTTATTTATATAAATATATAAATAATTGTAATCATAAAATATAATTATTTTAATCATAATTATTACTTTCGCTCACTCCTAGTAAGAGGAAAGTATTGTAATCGTGTCAAATTTATGATACCGAGTTTTCACCGGAAATATCCGTTTTGAGGTCCCCTGAGTCTAAAAAAGTGGTGGTTTTTAGAAAATGGTCTCCCTTGTGTGTGTATACGTGAACAGCATAGATTAAAGACGAAAAACCGTAGAAAGTTCAAACTTAATATTCCGTTTAGTTATCGGCCATGGGATCCGACAGTAAGGTCACCATGGGTTCTGTCAAAATTCCTCAAGCGGAAGTACCTCTATATCAGTCGGGTTTTTTTACATTTTTGCGATTTTCTCAAAAATGGCTCCAACGATTTTCTTAAAACATGGTTTATCAACTACACACAAAAAGAGCTACAACTTTTATTTGAAATATTTCTCCGGGAAAATTCATTTAAGGATACTTTTGGGGAAGGGGAGGGTTATGGTTTCTTCTAAAGTGCTATTTCAATTTATTACACAATTCTATCATCAAAATAATATTAATTAGAATTTAAATATGTTTTTGAAATTCCAAGTTTAAAAAAATCGTATGACCAGAAGTGCGTTTCTACTAGGAAGTAGTTTTCAGTTTTCGGCTATTTTCTCTAAAACGACTCTAACCAATTTCTTCAAACTTGGAATGTGAACAACGCATATAAAAAGCTACAGCTTTTTTTTTTTTTTGTAACATTTCTTCTGGTAAAGTCATTTAAGGGGGCTTTTGGGGGAGAGGTGGGGTTATGTTTTTCTCTAAAGTTTTATCATAGTTAATTATACAATTCTATGATCCAAACAAAATTAATTAGAAATAAATAGATGGCCAAAATTCCGAATTTCAAGAAAATTAGTAAACCGGAAGTGCGCTTTTACTGAACAGTTTTTTTCAGTTTTCGACGAATCTCATTAAATTTGATAGACAAACTATAAAATTTGTCAGTTATAATTTTGTGAACTGGAGGAGTTAGAGAATGTTGTATGAGTGTATCACACCACATTTTTTTTAATCATAAAATTATGTTGCAAGTATAGTTAATCTTTTTTCATAATTAAAAAATTATTTATTTATTGTTGTTTTTATTTTGATGAGAGTTATGAATAATCAAAGAACTTAACTAGAGTTATTTATATTTAATTTAAACCATTGATGATGACAACGCTATTCGATTGACTTCAAATTAATTAATTGGTAACACTGCACGACGAGTTGAAGATCTAATTAATTCAACCAATCAAATATCTCATTCAAACCTGTTAGAAATTTCACTAATTATATAACTTCGTTAATAATTTCTCGTTAAATTTTTTTCATTATTTTTACTTTCTCTTACCCCTGATAACAGGAAGTACTGCGCCCGTGATAGATTTCTGGAAATGAAGTTTTCACCGGAAATACATATTTTGAGGTTCCCTGATAACTAAAAAAATTGTTTTTAGCGAATGTTCTTTATTTGTGTGTATGTGTGTGTGTGTGTTTTTAAAAAAATACCTCAAAAAAGGAAAAGTAACAGGAAGCTCAAACTTGGTACTTCCGTTTAGGTACTACCATCGCATCAAACACGAAGATTTCGGACAATCGCGAATTTACTTAATTTTTTTTTTTTTTTTAGTTTTTCATGATTTTCTCGAAAATGTCTCGAACGATTTTCTTTAAACTTCCTGTACTATGTACACAGATAAATATCTATCACTTTTATATGCAATATTTTGGCGAGAAAATTAATTTTTTTAAGGGTTCTGGGGGAACCCATAACGTAGCTTTACGCTTTCCTTTGAAGTACTACTTCGATATAATAAATATAGTTTTACCACCTACATAATATTAATAAACATTAGAAGGCATTGATAGAATACCAAATTTTGAAGAAAATCGGTTAACAGGAAGTGCGATTTTACAGAATAGGTTTTCGTGATTTTTTGACATTTTCCTCAAAAAGGTTATAACGGTTTCTTTTTAAACTTGGAATGCTTGCTGCATTGATAGAAACGTAATCACTTTTATTTGAAACATTTTTCTGAAAATAAAATTGATTTTAGAAGGGAAATAGGTGGGAGGTAGGAGGTTTCTCAATTAGTTTAAATTTAAATTTTCACAAGCGTTGTTCGTTATTGGACTTAGAACAGTCATATTTCTGGATTAAATTAATTACACAGCATGACAAAATGTTTTCCTATAAAATACTACCATCTAAACAAAATTAATTAGAAATATATAGATTATAAAAATTCAGAGTTTCAAGAAAATTAGTAAACCGGAAGTTCGTCTTTTACTGACAGTTTTTTCAGTTTTCAGTTTTTGGATTTTCTCCATAAATATATCGATGAATTTCATAAAATTTTATATACTAACTATAAAATTTGACAGTTACAATTTTGTAAACTGCATGTAAGAGAAAGTTGTGTGAGTAATTTGTCGAGACTCACGTAATTTGTATTGGGAATAAAGTGAAGGCAATAAATGTATCTGTCTATTTATTTATTACGTACACTCTCTTTTTACTTTCTCTTACAACCTAATAACAGGAAGTATTGTAATCATGCCAAATTTTCGATATCCGGCCAAATTTTCGGTAGAATGTTCAAACTTGATATTCCGTTTAGGTATCACACCATGGAATCTGACAGTACGTTATACGCCAAAATTGCTCAACCGGAAGTATCACTTTACCAGTTTTTTTTTTTTTTTTTACTTCTTTTGCAATTTTCTCAAAAATGGCTCCAACGATTTTCTTCAAACTTGGTATATCAACTACACATACAAAGAGATACAACTTTTATTTGAAACATTTCTCCGGAAAAATTCATTAAAGGGCACTTCTGAGGGAAGGATGGTGTTAAATTGTCCTCTAAAAGTGCTATTTCAGTTTACTATACAATATTGTCATCTAAATAATATTAGTTACAACTTAAAGATGTTGTTGATATTCCGAGTTTGAAAAAAAATTGGATGACCGGAAGTGCGTTTTTACTGAAATGTATTTTTTAGTTTTGTGGTATTTTCTCGAAAACGGCTCCAACGATTTTCTTTAAAGTAGGAATGTAAACTACACATACAAAGTGCTGCAACTTTTATTTGAAATATTTCTTCTGGTAAAGTCATTTAAGGGAGCTTTTGGGAGAGAGGTGGGGTTATGTTTTTCCCAAAAGTACTATCATAGTTTGATTATACAATACTACCATCCAAACAAAAGTATTAATTAGAAATAAATAGATGGCTAAAATTCCAAGTTTCAAGACAATGAATAAACCAGAAGTGCGCTTTTACTGACCAGTTTTTACAGTTTTCGACGAATTTCATTAAAGTTGGTACACAAACTATAAAATTTGTCAATTATAATTTTGAGAACTGGAGTAAGAGAAAGTTGTGTGAGTGTTTCACACCAGATTTTTTTTTTTTTTTTAATTTCAATTTAATCTTGTACCTAATTTTGCCCCGGTGAGGAAAGATAGGTTGATCATGTGCCCAGTAGAATCTTTTACAAAGGAATAGTGTCGTCATTTTCAGTCTCTTTTCCCTTACCACCGGAGTAATGGCGGTAAGGTAGAAGAAGTAATAGAAGATGATGAAGAAAAAAAAGAATAAAAAAAAAAAATTGAAGAAAAAAGGCAAACTGGAAGGCTTACCTGACAAAGTCCACCATGAGGTTTATTATGTGTGTGCTATGTTGAGATAACTGAAAAGCTTAAGAGGAAGGAAAAGTCTGGGTAGTCTGAGGGTGAGCAAGGTAGAGAAGTTAGAAACGTTGTTCTCTTAACAAGTAGTCTGTAGGATAGGGAATGGGATAACGGCAGTCGACTGGCACAAGAAATAAGAAGCACAAGTGTGCACTTCTTATCTTGGATTTTCTCTGTCCTTGCAATACATTTTTTTCCTTTCGTTTCCCTTTATTCAATAACCTTTCACATCCTTTTTACAATACTCAAAGGACAGATAAAGTTGTGTAATTTAGTGTATTTCAGCAAGTTCTCTATCTTACATTTGCTACTGCATACTACAAATTTCCTTTGAATATTTCTATTATTATTATTATTATTATTATTATATTATTATTTATATCACTTTCTGAAAACATAACAAAATTTTTAATACCAAAGATATTCTTTCTTTAAATATCAGATAATTTACTATTTTACCTCCAATTACGTCCAATACTATTTTACTTTCTCTTACTCCTAGTAAGAGGAAGTATTGTAATCTAGTCAAATTTTCGATATTGAGTTTTCACCGGAAATATCCGTTTTGAGGTCCCCTGAATCCAAAAAGTGGTTTTTAGCTAATGGTGTGTGTGTGTGTGTGTGTGTGTGTGTGTGTGTGTGTGTGTGTGTGCGTGAACAGCATAGCTCAGAAACAAAAAAACCGTAGAATGTTCAAACTTGATATTCCGTTTAGGTATCACCTTGGGATCTGACAGTACGTTATCTGACAAAATTCCTCAACCGGAAGTACCACTTTACTAGTTTTTTCTTTTACTTTTTTGCAACTTTTATCAAAAGATTTTCTTGAAACTTGGTACATCAACTACACAACAAAGATCTACAACTTTTATTTGAAATATTTCTCCAGAAAAATGCATTTAAAGGTACTTGCGGGGGGGGGGGGTTACGGGTTTCTTTCTAAAGTGCTATTTCAGTTTATTTCACAATTTTATCATCTAAATAATGTTAATTAGAATTAGATGTGTTGTAAAAATTCCAAGTTTGAAAAAAAAATCTGATGACCGGAAGTGCGTTTACAACTTTACTAAAAATAATTTTTTCACTTTTTCGCGATTTTTCTCAAACATGGCTCCGAAGATTTTATTGAAACTTCTTATACAAACTACACATATAGAGATGCGTAAAACTTTTATTTAAAAAATTTCATGAGAAAATTCATTTAAGGGCACTTTGGGGAGGGGGGGTATGTTTTTCTCTAAAGTGCTATCGTAGTTGATTATAATGGATGTGTTAGGTGGAGAGAATTTGCCTGGTTGATGAAATGAGAAGACTTGTTTAAACTGGTTAACTATGTATAATAATAAAGAGACACAGTTTGCCTGGACTTTACAAATATAATGATACTGTATGGTAGAGTGGAAAATGGGTAATGGCACGTAGTGATTGGCTGTATGAACTGTATTGAACTGTCCTGAATGTCTTCCCATGGACTGCCCATCGCTATGTTCATACAGTTTCTCCCACTTCAGTCCGAGAGAGTGGTTAGGTTCGTTTCTCTTCTCTTACTCTATTTGGTTGCTGATCTCTCGTAACTAAGAGGCCTTGATCATTGATTTTGTAATTTTTTGAATTTCTTAATTGTTTGACATACTGGATCGTCAGCTTGTTGCTGAGCAATCTCAAATAAATCTATGGTGGGATAATACTCATCATCAACTGTCTGGTCAATACTGATGCAGCCTATATAACGGCTTAAAGCATCAGCATGGGCTATATTTTTTTCCAGTTCTATGCTCAATGTAAAAATCATATTCGCTTAATTTAAGCGACCATGTAAATAATTTGGAATGAGGGTCTTTTAGATTCTTGTGCTGAGTGGTCCGTAATTATTTTAAATCTATGCCCGTAAATTCTGTTTCCAGCCAAAGAGAATAGCAACAATTCTCTCTCTCTGTGGTAAAAAGTTTGGACTCGATATATCTGACAGTACTCGCGAAGAAAACATTATGGGACGCTCTTCGCCATTTAACAGAGAGGCTCAAAATGGCTAAAATGCCAACGTTGCTTGCATTCGTTATTAAAATAAATTCATATTGATTATTGGGGTATGCCCAATCCAGTTCGAGAGAATGGTTGGGTTCGTTTCTCTTCTCTTACTCTCTTTGGTTGCTGTTATATGATTATACTGGTCTATCATCCAAACAAAATTAAATAGAAATAAATAGAGGGCCAAAATGTCGAGTTTCAAGTAAATTAGTAAACCGGAAGTGCGCATTTATTGAACAGTTTTTTTCAGTTTTGACTAATTTCATTAAATTTGGTACACTAGCTATAAAATTTGTTAATTATAATTTTGAGAACTGGAGTAAGAGAAAGTTGTGTGAACAGTAGTGTGGGGACACTCACACGTAGTTCTCTTAGTGCAGTTTACAGAGAATATTTATCTACATATCAAATTCGAGAATCTAAACTTATTAAATTACTTTTTTGGAGGAAACTCCAAACTTCTTTCATGAACTTTCTTGGAAAAAGTTGCCAATAAAAGTGATCGGTCACTGTGTTCATAGTTAGTGTTGTAACAAATTTAATAAAATCCGTCGGTGTTTTTATGGATAAAAAATTGTAGAAAACTGAAATAACTTCAGTAAAAAATGCGCTTTCGGTCAACAGATTTTCTTCAAACTGAAAAACTTTCGACAACATATTTAATTCTATTTAATATTATTTAGATGATACAATTGTAAAAAGTATATTGAAATAGCAAAAATTAAAGGAAAAATTAAACCCCTCCACAAAAAGCACTATTAAATGAACTTTTTCCAGGGAAATTTTTCAAATAAAATTTATTATAGCTCATCAGAAATATTTTCGGGTGATTCCCTGCTTCTTTTTGTGGTGATCGGACCGGTTTTGGGTGATGCTTTTTTGTCAAATAGTGTGGTAACATAGATTTGCATAGAGCAAACTTAGTTGATAACATATATCAACTATCAGTACCAATGTATCAACTAAGTTTGCTCTGTGCAAATCTATTGTAACGCAGCCAGTGGTGCCATCTAGGAGAGAAGGCCAGGTACCTAAGGTTCTTTTAGTGGCCGCAGGAAGCGCTGGCGACGCTCTAGTTCTCTCTAGAAGAATCGAGGAAGTTCTAGAAGATTCCCCACCGGTATAAATAGTGGGACCGCAGAGAGTTGAGAGAATTTTTTCCAGTTACAAACGAAATGTACGTTTGTGGAAAGTGTATAAAAAGTGAACAAAGTGAACTTTTGCGGTAAAGTGAACTTTAAAGTAAACTGTGAAGTAATTATTATTAAGTGTTGTATTTTGTAATTTATTGTGTATAACAATAAATTGGTGTTTTTGCTTTATTGAAGTTTAGAGTATTTTATCTAAAACTAGTTGCAGTAGCTAGTTTAGAGGGAAAAATGTTACACTATGTTATCACACCTGTTTGACAAAAAGCATCCTGATGATAGGCGAACGCCCGAAACCAGTCGATGACCACAAAAAAGAAGCAGGCTATCACGGAAAATATTTCTGATGATTTTTAGCTCTGCGGAACCAACCGCAACAGTTATTATAGCTCTTTGTGTGTGTGTGTGTGTGTGTGTGTGTGTAGCTAACATTTCAAGTTAAAGGAAATTTGTTGGAGCCGTTTTTAGGAAAATTGCAAAAAAAAAAGTGAAAAAATCCTTCTAGGAAAGTGATAGCGAATGTGGCAGTGTAAATGACATTCTTTTAGGAATTCTGACAGGAGAGCTCCTGACGGATCCCCATGGTTAATACCCAAGTGGTATGTCAAGTATGACATTTTTTTTTTTTTTTTGGCTGTTCTCACACATATACAGTCCTCTTTTTAAAAACCACTTTTTACTTTCTCTTACTCCTAGTAAGAGGAAGTATTGTAATCGTGTCAAATTTTCGATATCGAGTTTTCACCGGAAATATCCGTTTTGAGGTCTCCTGAGTCCAAAAAAGTTGTTTTTAGCGAATGGTCTGTGTGTGTGTGTGTGTCTGTGTGTGTGTATGTATGTGAACAGCATAGCTCAAAAACGAAAAATCGTAGAAAGTTCAAACTTGATATTACGTTTAGGTATCACAATGGGATCTGACGGTGCGTTATGTGTCCAATATTCCTCAACCAGAAGTACCACTTACTAGTTGTTTTTGTTTAACGTTTTTATACAATTTTCCTCAAAATGGCTCCGAAGATTTCTTAAAACTTTTGCTATATCAAACACATCCTACAAATAGCTACAACTTTATTTGAAACAGTTCTCCAGGAAAATTCATTTAAGGGCACTTCTGGGGGAGGGGTGGGGTTAGGTTTTCATCTTAACTGCTGTTTCAGTATATTAGACAATTCTGTCATCTAAATAATGTTAATTAGAATTAAATATGTTGTTGAAATTCCGAGTTTGAAAAAAAATAGATAACCGGAAGTGCGTTTTTTACTGAAATATAATTTTCAGTTTTCTGGTATTTTCTCGAAAATGGCTCCAACGATTTTCTTTAAACCAGCGTTGTTAACTATACATATAAAGAGCTACAACTTTTATTTGAAACTTTTCTCCTGATAAATTCATTTAAGGGGACTTTTGGGGGAGGGGGTTATGTTTTTCTTTAAAATGCTATCACAGTTGATTATACAATTCTGTCATCCAAATTGAAATAACGAGAAATTAATATATGACCCAAATTCCGAGTTTCAAGGAAATTAGTAACCGGACAGTTTTACTGGACAGTGTTTTCACTTTTCGACGAATTTCATTAAATTTGGTACACTAACTATAAAATTTGTCAATTATAATTTTGAGTACTGGAGTAAGAGAAAGTTGTGTGAGTGTTTCACACCAGATTTTTTTTGGATTCAGTGGACCTCAAAAAATGTATTTTCGATGAAAACTCGACATGGAAAATTTGACACGCTTACAATACTTTCTCTTACTAAGGAGTGAGAGAAAGTAAAAAGTAAAATAACAAAATAAGAAATCTCTATATTATTAGGCTCATACACGATAATTGCATAAAAAATTATCATTGAGAAATCTCATTAATTGATCATTAGATAAAAATTTTTTCAGTGTTGCTCATTCACTTCAGTGTTGCCTTCACCATCTATTCACAATTTTGTTTTTAGATATCCTATTATTATCGGAAACGGGTGCCCAAAGGCGCGGGACCTAAGCCTATATGGCTCTTATCCCCCCGGTACCCCCCGTAACCCCTTAATTAGTCTCCCCCGGTAACTTGCCGGTTAATCTACAATATCTCAAGATATCCCTATACTCCAACTCGCCCAGACAATCCTGCGAGAGTGGTGTCCTCCCAAATATACGAAACCTAGTTCCAGCGAAACGGGGACACTTACATAAATACTGATACACCGTTTCCCTAACTCCGTCATCACAATTCTGACAAATGGGACTCCGCGTCCTCCCTATGTTAAACAAGTGACTGTGCACTCAAGTGTGTCCAGTCAC